>JAXQQM020062201.1:0-52588 GCA_034641835.2 Pinus albicaulis | reverse complement strand
TGGGATATGCGATCTGGTCATTATAAAGCCGGAAATAGCTCTGCTTGGCTTACCTATCCTCTCTTAGGGTGTGGAAACTTGGTTCCAACACCCACCCATACTGCTTCGGGTGAGACTTTGACCTGCGCAAGTAGGTCACTGCTAAAAGGGCCAGTAGTATAGGGGTTTGTTGGCAAACCTTAACCTCCAAACCTGGGTCAGGACCCCTCGAGCCAACAGAGGCCCAAGTTCGTATTAGCGCTATCTGATGCTAAACCGCATAGTGAGAGCACCCCTTTATAATTATCGTACTGTAACACCGCCTGATATACCCGAAAGTACATGGACGAGCTACGATATACTTACGTACGTGGAGTGAGGTATCACATTCAGAATGTATCGCAGACAATTTAATGAAAACTGCTATGTTTTACGACGCTGGAACATGTCTCTAGCCTAGACCTTCTAAATTTTATCGTTATGGTTCCAATGCATTGTTAAGTAAATTGAGATTATTTTTATGTTGATCTTTCTTAACAATTTTCCGTTCAAAGGTTCACTGTGATGATGTGTATGAAATTCCTAAAATTCAAGATAAGAATGATAAAAAATCTTTAACTTTCAGCTTTTTCAATGAAAAAACCTAGCCACTAAGGGAAGAGAGCAAATAATTTGTGAGCAAACAAATCAATGAACAAAACAAATCAATGAGCACAAACTAAATGCAATTTTCATAATGTTCCTTTTGCAAAACACACATTATTCTACATGCAAATGCAAGTTTTTCTTTTCAGTTTATTTAATGTTATGAATGTAGAAAAGAAACTAAGTGTATTAAATCAACAATTCAAATGATTTTTACTTTCGAGAAACGAATAATACAAAGAACAATTTCTCTTTTGAAGGAAAAATGAGGATTTCAACAACAATTTCTCCTATCAAGGAAATGAATATTTTACGACAATTTCCTATTTCGAAAGCAAATGATTCTTAATGCGACCATAAAAGTACTTTGAAATCAACTTGTCAATGGTAAAGATTTTTTTTTTTAAACAGACATTGAACAAATTTTCAGCCAAAGGAGGAAGAAGTATATAGATTCACTGGTCAATTGAGGATCAAAATTTTCAAAACACGACAGCAAACAAAACTGAAGAAAATTTCAAAGGAAAATTCAAGGGAATTTGGGTGTTTTCAGGAGTCAACACAGTCTCTAAGGGGAGACAGTGCTCTGAAACGCAGGCTAGGAAGGGAGATAGTGATCTACAAAACATTGTTTTCTGTCTAAGGGTGCATTGGGATTAGTATAAAAAGAAAAATACTACTTTTTAACTCACTGTCTTTGCAAATTTGACTTTGAAAAATTTTAATCTTGATGAGTAACAACTACTGGGGGGATAAACAAAGCAAATCATAGGCTTAAACACCTAGAAATAAGAGAAATTCTCCCCAGCGGAGTCGCCAGTTTGTTGGGCCAAAATTGTGAATTACGGATAAATCATGCTTACCTAGACAGGTGCTAGTCTAGAACAATAGGTGAAAGACTATACGACTATTTTTCCTAACTCAAAATAGATACACAAAGAGTATTGGAGGCTTACTTGATCAGTCACTTCCAAATGGCTCCTTCTGTCACTTCTGTTGCAGCTTCAAATTCAAGCGGTTTTGTGCTGAATGCTTCCTGCAAGAAAGAACACTGAAACAACAGAAGATGCAATAATATACATATCTATTCAATCTAGTTAGCTAAATCAATAAAGCATAAACCATATACATCAACCAAGATCTTGCAATATGGAAAATAAAAGCTAATACAGATGCATATAGGGAAAAATAAGTAGTATTCTTTATTGATGATAGAAGGAGAGGTTACAACCAAGTGAATGATTTGGAGTGACCCTTCCAGTAACGTCCCCAAGCCTCATCACAATATAAATATCTCCAACAGTAGCTACACAAATCTAGCTCTCAATTGAAAATTCTCCAACATTTCTCTACTTAAATTCTTCCTTCTCAAGCACTTAGATCTGTGCTCAATTTATAGATGAACTGTAGGTTGTTTTGCAATCAATGACTCTCCAATAATAGGCAAGACATGTTTCTAGTCATGTAGATGTCAAATGGACACTTGGATCTGAAGCTTGACACATGTGAACTCTTCTAAAAGGCACTGGCCAAGTGGAGATTCCGGAAAAATGAGAATTTTGCTCCCAATGTGACCAACGCACCTATGAATGTCGGGAAGTGCTTTGCAGAGCAGCCTTGCATGGGGCTACCTGCATATGCAACACACTTAGGCCCCTTAGAGCCTGTGTTGGTGAGCTGTCATATGCTATATAACAAGCTTCAAACCTTCGAAACCTTTTCTTGATGAAAGTCTTGATTGATTTGTCTTGTTTCTTGTCTTAGGGCATGTAGCAACTGAAATTATAGGGAATGATAGACCCTTTATCATTGGTCCTGGAGATGATGTCCAGTGAACCAGGTCATTGGGAATGGTGCCCAAATTGACCTGTAATAGGAAGTACAACAAGGGAATGTACAAAGATTCTTTTCAATACTCATAGTTTTATTTACTTAGCACGTTTTTTTGAGGGAAAACATGACATAAAATCTGTGGGCACTAACTCCCAATGATTATTTAGAGTAGGAATAGGCCTACAATGGGTGTGGATGGTCATTTTATTTAGTAGAATATAATTCTTCCACTACTTGTAGGTTTTAGCAATAGAATGTATCTTGTTATCATGGGTTGGGTATCAATGAAACCCATCATAGAGTGTTTGGCTATGATATACCATCAAATGTTTGTGTCATTTGGGAATTACAACGATGAGATGAAAAATTGGCTCATATGGTCCCTATTGTGTATCCATTCATAGACGCAATCTATTTCCCCGATGGGATAGAAGTGAAAAGTGATAGTTGCAAAGGCAGGAATAATGGCATCCGAGTAATATTGTTTCCATAGAGGAGAACCAGAAATAGGCTTATGAACACCATCAATATCAATAATGAATACAAAAGTTGTGGTCAATAAGATAGGGATCATCAAGATATTGAACCATCCAATGAAAAGATGGTTTTCAGTGCTAGTGATTTAGTCACATAAAAGACCCCATAAATTTGTGCATTGGGATACCTCGGGGATTCAATAAGTAATCCAAAGTGACAAGATTCGTTGTTACGGTGACAGTGGAAACAACCCTGAATTGGCCGAAGGTGACACCTTGTGAGCCTTGCATAACTAGGGTGTCAATTTGAGAATCAATAAGAGACACAATTGCACAAGTGGCAACATCTCATATTAAGTGCAGTTGGCCACAAATATTTATGCGTGTTTTTCCATTGAGGGAACCTTTCACATTTCCCAAGGCACAAATCACATATTTGGAGGAATTTTAGATAACTTGTCACATTCCACTAGCTTCATGCATGATGAGGGGCTCCCATCCTTTAAGATTATTATGGAGGATTTCATGGTGTAGTCAAGGGTCACATGTATAAAATAAGAACGCCATAGTCAAGAATATGAAAATTGGCATTCATATCATGTGGTGTA
The DNA here is from genome assembly GCA_034641835.2 of Pinus albicaulis. Lineage (NCBI taxonomy): Eukaryota > Viridiplantae > Streptophyta > Pinopsida > Pinales > Pinaceae > Pinus > Pinus albicaulis. Next base: position 49,047 of record JAXQQM020062201.1, on the reverse strand, counting down.
AAGGAGAAGGGCATAAATGAAGAGTAATTCATTTAGAAACATCTAAAAATCTTGTTTATGTCCTCTTTCCAAACAAGAGAATATATCTTGTGACAAAAGGCCCAAATTGTGTAATATTCCAAAATTTGCAAACAAGCAAATTGGAATATTAGATTTTGATGCTTTCACCCAGAAGATGAATAAATGGGAAGGAGGCCCATGAAAAATAAAGATATGAATAAATTACACCTTAGTAAGGAAGGAGATCACCTTAAGAGCTGGGTTTTACACTTCCAAGTGTGAACAGGGGCAAAATAAGATGTGGACATAGTCAAGTTTGACTAAGTTAACATGCATTCTTGAGGAGGAAGAGATCACCCAAATAAACTAGCTCAATGTGAACAAGGATCAGCATAGACACACATATGAGAACCGGATTGAAGACCCCTTAGTGTGAAAAGAGGCATTGCAGGTGGATTAGTCTCAGTTGACCAAGTCAACAACACTGCTACAAAGAGGAGGGAAGCCAACTAGGGCATCACAGTTTTGGAGGAGGAATCTTTGCTAGGAAGTCACCTCAATAACGTGTGGGGTCCAGGGTGAGGAGGCTCACCAGAGATAAAAAGGAGTGCATAGCATCAAGGAGGGCATTCATTATTCAGATATCTTTGGTCTATTGAATATTTGCATGCTTCAGCTGTTTAGCTATGGTTGCAGCACTGCTTAGTGCAAAGAATTCTCGTGCGGGAATTCCATCCTCTCTTTCGGACAAATTTCTTAAGGGATCAAGAGGGAAGGATATGAGCTTCAATTCATGATTTGGCTTGGGAAAATTCAGCAATATTCATATACAATGTATTTCCCTTCAGAAACTGCATCCTTTCTACAGTTGCAGTAGTTGTCGGGTTAAACCCTGCTACTTTGTGCTTGTTTGAGGAGGAGGTGTTTATTTCCCTCCGAGAGTTCTAATAAGAAGGGCCTAGGGCCATTTTTCTATATTTTTCAGCTATATTATTTCATATTCATCCATGTGTAATACAAATATGCAGTAACTGCGTTATGTTCTACAGTGCTGCTTTTTATTCATGCATAATGCCGTAAACCCTTGTTAGGTGTCTTGTTTTTGTTGTAGAAGACGTTAAACCTCCATTTCTTTGCTATATGATTAATATAAAATTATTATCAGTATTATTCCATCATTTTATATAGAAACCCTCATGGAAATTACGCTCTCATAGTCTTCAGAAATGTTGCAGTTAAAAGTCATGGGATTGGGGTGTTTTTGAGCTGTTTATAGATGGGGAGATCTGTTTAACTTAGCTAGAATGATTATTTTGAGCCAAAATTTGGTATGGAATTTGTATAATGTATCAACCATAGGATTCAAGTGCCATTTCCCATAGTTATTTCGTTATTTTCTGAAAATGATGTTTTTATGGTCCAGAACGCTGCATTTCCTCATGCCAAGAGAGGATAGTGAGGCAAATCTCTGCTACTGATCATTAATTTGATGGTTAAATGTTTCCTGTGCATATTATGAATTGATATACATTGTTATGCTCATGATTTTCTGAAGCTCCACATTGGTAATATCTTAAAGTATTCCCAATAGTGTAGCTATTCCCATTTTGGGATATTACAGTGGTATCAAAGCTGCCATCTTGGCTCAGCCTGTGGATTTCAGATCCAAACAGAAAATAGGAAGGAGAGGAGATAAAATTATGGAGAGGATGATATTACTCTCATCCATTTTCAGATCCAAGAAGAAAGAAGAGGAATGCATTGAAACTCCAAGAGGGTTTCAAGGAAGAGAAAGCTACAGTGAGACCTATAGAAGGTTTCAGGAGGATGAAGAAGATGCATGCACTTCCTGTTCTCATAGAGGAAGTGGAGAGCTAGGAGACCACTTATAGCATGAGATCCTGAGTGGATATTTGGTAGAATACAAGTGCCAACCTAGGGATTTCAAGGAAACCGTAGATTTTCCTCAGTTTATTCAACTGAGAGAAGGAAGAAGACGTTGCAGCAAAGGAGAAATAAAAGGAAATATATTCCTATTTTCTACATTTGATGGGTAAACTACAGCAAGAGCTTAGGCAAGGAAGCTTGAGGCATTATTCCTACTACATCCAATGGCAGAGAAGGAGGCAGTAGAAGTTGCAGCACTGCACCTGGAGGGTGAAGCCAATGCTTGCTGGTTCAGTCACTTGAGCCATACAAGAGTGACTTATTTTTTTGAGTTCACTCAAGGGCTAATTAGGACCTTTTATGGAGAAATATCAGAGGAGAGAGGGTCCACACCACCATGGGAGGTAACATGTGCCAGCGCTGTCACAACCTTGGGAGAGCAGCCTTCTACACCAGCAATTAGGGTAGCCATTACATTGGAGGGAGGAGCCCTTGTAGCACTACAAGAGGTTCCCACATCTCACCAAGGTATGAGGAGATTTCCACTTTTACTTATTGTAGCAAATATTTCTAAAAATTGTGGAAATATGTCTTCATATGGCCCAAGATCAAACATTATTGCTGAGGTAGGGCATCAGGATTGCACTACGCTATGCAAGCTTGAATGGTTCAAGGAGAAAATGAACCATCATTATCATGGACCGCTGTTGAGTTGCACACAACCCTTGAGGTTGGAGTGTGATCTTTTGGAGGGAGTCATGAAACTTGAGATGGAGTATGAGGCAGCAACTATATCATGGGAGAGACTATTAGTGCTGTCAAACAATAATAGGGAGGAGCCTTTTCCTTTATCACCTTTGGATCTTGATGGATTCAAGGTGGCTATGGACATGAGGTCTTCTCTAAGAGATCTCCAAGAAAATTCATTTCAGCACTTCATGGCATGCAGATAAGAGGAACTCGTTGTGGAGGATAATAGCCCACATGGGAAGAATGCCAAGATGAAGAATGATAGGGAGCATCCACCTGTGGTTGAGTGGATGTGGGTGAAAAGCAAGAGGCTGATGGGCCACTTGCAAATTTATATATAGGGCAGCAAGAGGCAAAATTACATTGGCTACTCTTGAGAGAGTTTGGCCATCATGAGGCATATCCTTTTCTGAAGGGTATGAGGATAGGAGGAGCTTGGCAGGGTACTTGCATCATGTGGCAACAAGGAGTGAGGATGCATTATGATGATATGGTAATTATGTTTTCACCACATGAGTTGTATGATGGAGGTATGATGAGGTAGCAAAGACATTTGTTGCTTTGGAGGATTGGGAGAGAGCAAGGGCAGATTTGCTATCACATTTGGCATGATGCTGCAGGAGTAGGGGATGGCACTATCATAGTGCAAGGAGACTACTCCTTAACCTTAGATGATCTGGAAGTACTTCCACCTTTGAAGGAACTTCTTGTATGCAACAACATTATGGAAGGAGTATTTGACATGGGGCAGTCAAAGAATGGACTTATGAGTTGGCAGGAGCCTATTTGCATAGGCCAACAACGTTGTCACCTGGGAGCAGGAGCTTGTTGATGGAGTGTTCCCAGGAACACTTCATATTTGATGCACTTGGTGGGCATATAGGAGGTGAGATTGGTAGAGTGGTGGATGGACTCATTGGTTATTGTGGTGTGTTCTCCTTAAATTGGATTTCCAAGCATGAGAAGGAGGATTTTCATGCAGCATGTAGTTCATTCCTCTTCATATGGATATGTCATACCACTATGGAGGATCCATATGTGGATTTATTCACCATCTTGCTTTAATTACATGGTAAGAGTTCTATTTTGGCATTAATTGATTTTTCAACACAATATTTTCATGCTCTTACCTTTTCCTTGCAGTGCATTGCTCTACAAAAGGGCAAGTTTTTCTTTAGGCTCCATGGACCATTTTTGGCCAACTATTATGATGGAGACAACCATCTACTATATTATCTGGGGCAGGTATTTGGTTACTCCTTGTATGCTCAGCTGATATATTTATCCATTTACTATTTACTAGTGGGTATGATGACTTACACAACAAGCCATTTGTCAAAGGACAACTTGCCAGGCCATTTCCTGAAGTTGTAGTGGGGGAGATTGCGTTGGGGCCACTTGGGAGACTATTGGTACTTTCCAAAACCACATGAAACCTTCAATATTTATTTTATTTCGATGCTGATCATGAGCCCATTTGCTGATGATGTTCTTGCCTTTATGGGGAGCATGATTGGAGGAGGAATAGATTGGATGGATGTGTCTTCGGGGGAGAAGCATCCCCACACTTACTGCATTACATGTTCTAAGGGGAGCATGGGAAGAGACATGGCCTCTACAATAGACTCTTTGTTCCTTCATGAGGAGGGCCATGAGATGGATGGAATGCCATATGATGGTGATTTCTTATCCATCATGTATGAGATGGTTTGGGCCAGCTTGATGCACAACGCTGGGAAAGGGACCTTTGGAGGTCTAGTTTCCTTCTTGCCATTTGAGGACAGTATTATTGCAGCCCAAGATAAGAGAATTATCTAAACTTATCTTAAGTGGAGAGAGAGACAACATGGGGTAGGCTATCTTGTCTACCATGTTTAGATTTTCAGCCCACCTATTCTGCATGAGCTCAAGGTGGAAGAGATCCTTCATGAGTTGCCATCCTGGAGGGTGACTCATTTTGTTTGGTTGATAGCTTGGGGAGGAGAGATTCAAAAGGGGATGATGAATCCAAATATATATCAGCCTTAATTCCCCAAGAGGACCTTCAAACAACCCATTGTTTCCTCCATGGATGATCCACTGTCACATAATGCCAGCTATTTAGATAGCTTACACACTTGGGAGGGGAAACTTGGAGATATATTGATGATGCAGCACCTTGATCCTTGGGGGATTTCATCTCATGAGGTTGCTACAGGGGAGAAGAGGATGCTCTTCAGTCCTATCCTTGCAGTTTCTTGAGGACAAGCAACATTTGGGAGGGGAGGACTGTAATATTCCAAAATTTGCAAACAAGCAAATTGGAATATTAGATTTTGATGCTTTCACCTAGAAGAGGAATAAATGGGAAGGAGGTCCATGAACAATAAAGATATGAATAAATTCCACCTTATTAAGGAAGGAGATCACCTTAGGAGCTAGGTTTTACAATTCCAAGTGTGAACAAGGGCAAAATAAGATGTGGACATAGCCAAGTTTGACTAAGTCAACATGCATTCTTGAGGAGGAAGAGATCACCCAAATAAACTAGCTCAATGTGAAAAAGGATCAGCCTAGACACACATATGAGAACTAGATTGAAGAACCCTTAGTGTGAAAAGAGGCATTGTAGGTGCATTAGTCTCAGTTGACCAAGTCAACAACACTGCTACAAAGAGGAGGGAAGCCAACTAGGGTAGCGCAGTTTTGGAGGAGGAATCTTCACTAGGAATTCACCTCAATAATGTGTGGGGTCCAGGGTGAGGAGACTCACCAAAGATAAAAAGGAGGGCATAGAATCAAGGAGGGAATTCATTATTCATCTATATTTTTTCTAATGACTACTTGCATGCTTCAGCTGTTTAGTTGTGGTTGCAGCACTGCTTAGTGTAAAGAATTCCTGTGCGGGAATTCCATCCTCTCTTTGGGACAGCTTGCTTAAGGGATCAAGAGGGAAGGATCTGATCTTCAATTCATCATTTAGCTTGAGTCCATTCAGCCATGTTCATCTACAATGCAGTTCCCTTCAGAAACTGCGTCCTTTCTGCAGTTGCAGCAGTTGCCGGGTTAAACCCTGCTACTTTGTGCTTGTTTGAGGAGGAGGTGTTTATTTCCCTTCGAGAGTTATAATAAGAAGGGCCTAGGGCCATTTTTCTGTATTTTTCAGCTATATTATGTCATATTCAGCCATGTGTAATAAAAATATGCAGTAACTACATTATGTTCTGCAGTGCTGCTATTTATTCATGCATAATGCCGGAAACCCTTGTCAGGTGTCTTGTTTCTGCTGTAAAAGAGGTTAAACCTCCATTTATTTGCTATATGATTAATATAAAATTATTATCAGTATTATTCCATCATTTTCTGTAGAAAACCTCATGGAAATTACGCTCTTATAGTCTTTAGAAATGCTGCAGTTAAAAGTCATGGGATTGGGGTGTTTTTGAGCTATCTCTAGCTAGGGAGATCTATTTAACTTAGCTAGAATGATTAGTTTGAGCCAAAATTCGGCATGGTAGTTTTATAATGTATCAACCACGGGATTCAAGTTCCATTTCCCATAGTTATTGCGTTATTTTCTAAAAATGATGTTTTTATGGTCCAGAAGGTTGCATTTCCTCATGCCGGGAGAGAATAGTAACGCAAATCTCTGCTACGGATATTTAATTTGCTGGTTAAATGTTTCTTGTGCATATTATGAACTAATAATAAATTTTTATGCTCATGATTTGCTGAAGCTCCACATTGGTAATATCTTAAAATATTCCCAATAGTGTAGATGTTCCCATTTTGGGATATTACAAAGTGCCAACAAACGAAGACTAGGGCAAAGGTTTAATTTTTATTTCACATGTTAGTATTTGAAGGTGTGTTTTTTTGTTGAATTCACATATTTGGAAGCACAATTTCACAAGTGGAAAAATCTCACATTTCGGGCACTTGGCTACGAAATTTTATGTGTGTTTTCTATTGAAGGTATCTTTCACATTCCCCAAAGCACAAATCAAATATTTGGAGGTATCTTTAATAACTTGTCACATTCCACTAGCTTCACACGTGAAGAGGAATTCCCCTCATTTAAGAAATTTTTGGAGGGTTTTCATGGCATATTCAAGGGTCGCATTTACAAAAGAAGAACGCCTTAGTCAAGAAGATAGCAATTGGCATTCATATCACATGTGGCATACAGGAGAGGAACGTAGGTGAAAAGTGCTCCATTTTGAAATATCTAAAACAACTTGAGGTGTTGTTTTTTTTCTTGGATATTAAGTGGTTAAGGGCTTCAAGAGTTAAGAGTTAAAGGCCAAGGGCTTAGGGGGAAAGGGATTTAGGGGTTAAGGGCTTAATGATTAAGGGATTTAGGTGTTAGGGGTTAAGGGGTTAGGTTTTAAGGTCTTTAGGTGTTATGGATTACGTTTTAAGGGTCACGAGTTAAGAGAATAATGGGTTAGTGCTTAGGGGGTTCATGGACTCTAGGTTAGGAGTTATTCGCTTAAGGTTTAATGCCTCAAGGGTTTATGGCTTATGAGTTATGAGTGTAGGGGTTAAGGGATTATGTCTTAAAGGTTAAGGGATAGGGAGTTTAGTGGTTATGGGTTAATGGTTTATTGATTGTGATAATGGGGCACCTAAACCCCTTATCACCACTATTGGGTGTTCCCCTTCCAATTTCTCTTGTTACCTTCCCTCTAGGCCCCCTATCCCCTATGACATTAGGTCTTAATCCCCCTTCTCATTCTCTAATGCGTGGATTATAGATCATAGTAAACCATGATTGTACATCCCACTTCTACTCATCCATGCTACATGTGTGTCCCCTAGTCCCATTCAATACAAAAAAAATACTCCTCCCACCTTTTCGGTCATATAATTCAACTTATCCTAACTTTATGGGTGAAATATGTGTTTATGCTGTAAAGTGAATAGAGAACAAATATTACTTTTTTTTTCTATTGAGAATATGTAGAAATTGATAGTCATGATTGGAATGTGCATGCATCAATCTACATTGGCTTGTTTTTTGATCTAAGTCATGAATAATCATTTGGTCACACTCCATCTTATTGATGGAGTCTAATATCACAAAGGTATCGATGGGTAGTTTGAGAGATTATTTTGAAAGCTTGTGTGTTGTGGTATTTAGCTCATTGAGAATGTGTCTAAAAGATAGTTAGTCCAAAGAGTTGGGGGAATCTATGATATCTTGTAGGATGGATGTAGGTAGATGTTTTCTATCATGAATTATTGACCAAATTGATCATGATTTTTTAATCCCACATGATCTATAGGGATTTTGTTCAATTTCCATAAGGGTACAAAGAGCAATGGAATCAACTCAGTTGTTGGAGCCTTCAATTTTGGTATATATTAATTTCTCACTATAAGACTGGGAGAGGAAGATTACCACACCCACTTTACAACTAGGTGGGATAACTTGTGCAACACCATAAAAGAAGTCACTGGGGCATCCAAGAGGGAGTGGACGAATTACTAGAATCCATTATTTTTGTGGTTTAGGATGAATATTGTCTTCCCAACATAGTTTTTTATCAATTTAATTGTGATCTTTGTTAGAATTTATCGTGAAAAAAATGTGTTGCTGTTCCAATCCCACCAGATATTGCTTATTAGAATGCATGGGAAACATTTATAATAATATTCCATGATGTTGAGTAATTAAGTTTCAAAATTTTCTTCCAAGCTTAGATAGGACCACGAGCCTATCATGTTCAATTTTGCAAGGGTGGTGGTGATAACCTACACTGTGTTGGGACAAGAGATAAATCAGTGTGAAGAAATATCATCATATGACTTGCATAAAGAATAGATGTTGGGGTGATTCGTAAACTATCATGGATATTTCTTGTGAACAAAATGTGTTGTTGTTCCAATCCCACCAGATATTGCTGATTAAAATGCATGGGAAACCTTTTTAATAATCTTCCATGATGTTGTGTAAATAAGTTTTGAAATTTTCTTCCAAGCTTAGATAGGACCACGAACCTATCATGTTCAATTTTGCAAGGGTGGTGATGATGACCTGCACTGTGTTGGGACAAGATATGAATAAGTGTGAAGAAATATCATCATATGACTTGCATAAAGTATAGATGTTGGAGTGATTCATAAACTATCATCGATATTTCTCATGGACGAAATGTGTTACTATTCCAATCCCACCAGATATTGCTAATTCTAATGCATGGGAAACATTTTTAATAATCTTCCATGATGTTGTGTAACTAAGTTTCGAAATTTTCTTCCAAGCTTAGATAGGACCACGAGCCTATCATGTTCAAATTTTCAAGGGTGGTGGTGATGACCTGCACCATGTTGGGAAAAGAGATAAATAAGTGTGAAGAAATATCATCATATGACTTGCATAAAGGATAGATGTTGGGGTGATTCGTAAACTACCATCTATATTTATCGTGAACAAAATGTGTTTTTGTTCCAATCCCACTAGATATTGCTAATTAGAATGATGGGAAACATTTATACTAATATTCCATCATCTTGTGTAACTAAGTTTTGAAATTTTCTTCCAAGCTTAGATAGGGCCATGAGCCTATCATGTTAAATTTTGCAAGGGTGGTGGTGATGACCTACACTGTGTTGGGACAAGAGATAAATAAGTGTGAATAAATATCATCATATGAATTGCATAAAGGATAGATGTTGGGGTGATTCGTAAACTATCATGGATATTTCTCGTGAAAAAAATGTGTTGTTGTTCCAATCCCACCAGATATTGCTGATTAGAATGCATGGGAAAAATTTTTAATAATATTCCATGATGTTGTTTAACTAAGATTTGAAATTTTCTTCCAAGATTAGATAGGACCACGAGCCTATCATGTTCAATTTTGCAAGGGTGTTGGTGATGACCTGCACTGTGTTGGGGCAAGAGATAAATAAGTGTGAAGAAATATCATCATATGAATTGCATAAATTATAGATATTGGGGTGATTCGTAAGCTATCATGGATATTTCTCGTGAACGAAATGTGTTACTATTCCAATCCCACCAGATATTTCTAATTAGAATGCATGGGAAACCTTTTTAATAATCTCACATGATGTTGCGTAACTAAGTTTTGAAATTTTCTTCCAAGCTTAGATAGGGCCACGAGCCTATCATGTTAAAATTTTCAAGGGTGGTGGTGATGACCTGCATTGTGTTGGGACAAGAGATGAAAAAGAGTGAATAAATATCATCATATGACTTGTGTTACACCATTTTTTGGTCATCTAACCTGTTACTATTAGATGGACCTAAGTACGCCATGTAAGACCAATTTTACCCTAAGTAAAATTGCTTTCACTATGAAAAATAACTTAGTAAACCACATTTATTAAGTTGTTTATGGTCTAAACAGGAAACCCCGTGAGGAAATATTAAATAAATTTACATTTGTTTGATTTTCCTCAAGGAATAATTAGTTAAACAATAATTTAATTAATATTCCTGGTCATATTTAACCTAAAAAAAGAAAATTAATTAGATAAATCATTATTTATCTTATTATTTTCTGGGATTAATTATTTAAACCTTATCTAAATAATATTCCTTGTTAAATTTGACTAAATCACACATAAATAATCAAATAAATCATTATTTATTTGATTATTACTCAACCACATCCTTAAAATAATAAAGAAATCATTTATTTATTTATTATTTACAAATAAAGGGATTTGACCCAAGTCAAATTCTTTTTCCCTCCAACAAATATAATAAAATATTCCATAAAATTTGGATCTAGAATTGGTTAATAATATTTTAATTATGCACCAATATCTAGACTAACTCAATATTTTGTATAAATAAAAGGGTTTTTTCATTCACTCACTACCTTTTGTTGCCTAAAGATCACTCTGGATCTATACTTTTGGTCTGAATTTGATCTACCATCATTGTCATATTTTGCTATCATTTTTTTGTGAGCTCCCTTTGAGTTCCATTTTTGTCTGGGTTTTCTATGCCATCAAGAGAGAGGGATTTTAGATTTGAAGTGTTGAGGACTTACAAGAACCCATCCCATTGAGGAGGAATGGTAACATCCTTCTATGTTCTCCTCCTAGGTGCCATAAATACAAAATTCTTTAAACATATTCTTGTCTTTTCTATTGGATGCATGGAGAAAATCTTGTTTTTATTTACTGTTTAATGTCTTTTAATGCATAGATCTAGATTTTGAAACATTTATCTTGGTCAAGTAGTTGTAGATCTAAATATATTGGCAGCCATATTTGTTGTTAGGGCTGTTTTTTATGCACGGCTAAAGTGAGTATTTTTCGTACACTTACGATTAAGATTCATACTAACAACTAGTGACTCCACACGGGTTTTGGTATTTATTCCATTAGTCACACCATCATCTATCACGATGACGACATTATGGAAGTAGTCACCACCCCTGACTTTATCCATCCCCCCTTACATCGAAGCCATGCATTCAAACCACATACACCTTGTGGTCATTACATTGACACCCAATGTTTTGGTCAGGGGGCACCCATATTTGAGAGTCCAGGAGAAGTGATTCTCCACAACTCTTCTAGTGTATCTGGTTGTGTCGACTCTAGTACCATTCTTCTTCCCCAATTAGAAGAACCTCTAGAGTCCCATATCACTTCAGATCACTCTATGGATGACACCCTCATCATTCCTTCATCTTACATCAACAACCCAGTCTCCTAGATATTGTTTTTGACCAACCTGTGGGTTTTCTAGGAGAGCACCAGTTCATTATCTCCAAATCCACTATTTGGGATATTGACACCATGTATGCCAACCTAGAAACTTAGTCCATTTTCTTCATATATGCAGTACCAAAAGTGATTGGTAATCCTCCATTCCTTTTCTCGAACTGCATAACCATAACGAAAAAAAATGGCGAACCACATCATTAAAATGTGTTTAAATTCCCCTTTTCTAAATACATTTGGCATGACCATGACATGCTTGGGGGCACCTATGCCCCTCAACCATAGAAATCCCAGCTCTCAGCAAAAAATAACACTAGAACCCCCTTTCCTTGACAGGTCGCACTTTTCAGGTCATTTCTTGCGATAGGTCGCAGTTTTCTGCCCAGTACTTGCTACCCAGGTCGCAGAATAGACCCTAAAAAGTGCAAACTGACCTATTCATGAGCTCTGGGTGTCTAAACTGAAATTTTAACCCCCTTAATTGAAAGAGTATGGTTAGGCCTCTTACCTGCAATTGACAGATCTCGATTCCAATAGTTGGTTTGTCTACTATGATTGCTGCAAGATTTAGGGCCTTCTCTCCTCTCTACATTCACCACAACTACACTTGAAAATGAGTGAATTTGGAGGGAAAATGCCTTATTAAAAGAGAAACCCCTAATTTTTCTTTCGCCTGCTGCAGTGAAACCTTAGCTCAGTTTGAAAAACCATCTGTACCATTGGAAAGCTCTTACTGAGCCCTCAAATGGGTATATGTTAGTTTTTTGCGATTTGATAATTCAATAGGACACATTTTGTCTAAGAAGGGTCACTTCACCACTCCTCAAAATCGAATTTATTCACTTGCAACACTTGTGCTTGGGGCACCACTTTTCCTTCATACTTGTCCATGTTCGTGTCGATTTTCGTCGTGAGTAACCATCATTTACTCATGTTTTTATGGTCCCCATTGGACCTTTTTTGTGTGGTAGCATCATCAAGTCACCCTTGTTTAGAGCATCCGAGTTGAGTCATCATCGCATCCATGGAGTCTATCCCGAATCCCTTTGTATCTCGCTATAGTCCTCCATCCTTCATTGATTGGTTCCTCTCTCATGTCGCACATTATGGATTTCAGTCCTACTGTCCCTTATCCCTTATGATATTGTGTCAGTCGCTACCAGGTCATCCATACCCTTTATGCTCTAACAAGGGAAGTCGTCCGTCTGCTACTCAATAACCCCCATTTTATCATCATCCCTAGTGTCAGTCTGTCAGTCGCTCTATTATTTTCTCTCATGCCTTAGTTGAGGATACCTTATTGCCTCACCTATGGAAAACCTCCTTCTGTCGACATCAGATCATTCATTATAGAAGACAGGTCTAGAGGGAAGTGTACCTTGGTTCCAGCTTCCACTCTTGTTTGGTGTCTCAGATCAACCAAAGGGACTCCTTATTTCCCTTTGACTTGATTGATTCTTAGCTCCATCTCTTTTCAACATGATTGAGATGTATGATGGTTAGGTGATACAGATGATGACGATTCCACAGGTGTGTGTGAGATGTTTTCAGACCTCATGAGGGGGTGGCCCTTTAGGTAGCCCCCCACATGCCCAGATGACCTCTTTAGTACAAACTTCGATGTAGCTCCATAGATTTGATGATGTCGGCCTTAGCTGCTTGCAGTTCCTTTTAGTTTGTATGTATCAGTCATATTTTCAGAGCCCTTCCTTGTTTACAAGGGAACTTTGGTTGTATTTATATCTCATGTACTCAAATATTATTGTATAAGTCCTAGCTGTTATCCTAGGCACAATATGTATGTGGGATTCATTATCCTGTTTTTATCAGGCTCATGTTTATGCCAGCATGTACTATATAGTTTAGTCCCTTGTTTACTGGACACATTATTCTTTGTACTTTGTCTCAGCGAGCATAGGTATGCCTCCCCCGCTGCCTATAGCACAGGTACTCACTCATAAAAGAGACTTGTCACACCTGTAAGTTTCGCCTCCTTAAGGTCTACTCCACTAGTGCTTTGGTCTACCTTATATTTCTCTCTCTCTGACTTCCCCTTTGGTGTTTAGTGATTGAGTTCTTACAATGTAATTTGGTCATATGATTAGCTCCTAACACTCACACGCTGGGGGGCAATCTGTTTCACCATTTTTCGGTCATCTAACCTGATACTATTAGATGGACCAAAATACACCATGTAAGACAAATTTTACCTTAAGTAAAATTGCTTTCACTATGAAAAATAACCTAGTAAACCACATTTATTAAGTTGTTTATGGTCTAAACAAGAAACCCCATGAGGAAATGTTAAATAAATCCACATATGTTTGGTTTTCCTAGAGAATAATTAGTTAAACAATGGTTTAATTAATATTCCTAGTCATATTTAACCCAAAATAGGAGATTTAACTAGATAAATTATTATTTATCTTATTATTTTCTAGGAATAATTATTTAAACCTTATTTAAATAATATTCCTTGTTAAATTTGACTAAATCACTCATAAATAATTAAATAAACCATTATTTATTTGATTATTACTCAACCACATCTTTAAAATAATAAATAAATCATTTATTTATTTATTATTTACAAATAAAGGGGTTTGACCCAAGTCAAATTATTTTTCCCTCCAACAAATATAATAAAATATTCCATAAAAGTTGGATCTAGAATTGGTTAATAATATTTTAATTATGCACCAATATCTAGACTAACTCAATATTTTGTTATAAATAGAATGGTTTTTCCATTCAGTCGCTTTTTTTTGTTGCCTAAAGATCACTCTGGATCTATACTTTTGGTCTGACTTTGATCCACCATCATTGTCATATTTTGCTATCATTTTCTTGTGAGCTCCCTTTGAGTTCCATTTTTGTCTAGGTTTTCTACACCATCAAGAGAGAGGGATTTTAGATTTGAAGTGCTGAGGACTTACAAGAACCCATCCCATTGAGGAGGGCTGGTAACATCCTTCTATGTTCTCCTCCCAGATGCCTTAAATACAAAATTCTTTAAACATATTCTTGTCTTGTCTATTGGATGCATGGAGAAAATATTGTTTTTATTTACTGCTTAATGTATTTTAATGCATAGATATAGATTTTGCAGCATTTATCTTGGTCAAATAATTGCAGATCTAAAGATATTGGCAGTCATATTTTTTGTTAGGGCTGTTTGTTATGCACGGCTAAAGTGAGCCTTTTTCGTACACTTGCGATTAAGATTCATACTAAGAACTTGCATAAAGGATAGATGCTGGGGTGATTCGTAAACTATCATGGATATTTATCATGACAAAAATGTGTTGCTGTTCCAATCCCAATAGATATTTCTAATTAGAATGCATGGGAAACCTTTATAATAATCTTGCATCATCTTGTATAACTAAGTTTTGAAATTTTCTTCCAATCTTAGATATGGCCACGAGCCTATCATATTCAATTTTGCAAGGGTGGTGGTGATGATCTGCACTGTGTTGGGACAAGAGATAAATAAGTGTGAAGAAATATCATCTTATGACTTGCATAAAGGATAGATGTTGGGGCGATTCATAAACTATCATGGATATTTCTCGTGAAGAAAATGCGTTGTTGTTCGACTCCCACCAGATATTGTTGATTAGAATGCATGGGAAACCTTTATAATAATATTCCATGATGTTGTGTAACTAAGTTTTGAAATTTTCTTCCAAGCATAGATAGCACCATGAGCCTATCATGTTCAATTTTGCAAGGGTTGTGGTGATGACCTGCAATGTGTTGGGAAAAGAGATAATTAAGTGTGAAGAAATATCATCATATGAATTTCATAAAGGATAGATGTTGGGATGATTAATAAACTATCATGGATATTTCTCGTGAAAAAAATGTGTTTTTGTTCCAATCCCACCAGATATTATTGATTATAATGCATGGGAAACCTTTATAATAATCTTCCATGATGTTGTGTAACTAGGTTTTGAAATTTTCTTCCAAGCTTAGATAGGACCACGAGCCTATCATGTTCAAATTTTCAAGGGTGGTGGTGATGACCTACACTTTGTTGGGACAAGAGATAAATAAGTGTGAATAGATATCATCATATGAATTTCATAAATAATAGATGTTGGGGTGATTCATAAACTATCGTGGATATTTCTCATGAAAAAAATGTGTTTTTGTTCCAATCCCACCAGACATTGTTGATTATAATTCATGGGAAACCTTTATAATAATCTTCGATGATGTTGTGTAACTAAGTTTTAAATTTTTCTTCCAAGCTTAGATAGCACCATGAGCCTATCATGTTAAAGTTTTCAACGGTGGGGGTGATGACCTGCATTGTGTTGGGACAAGAGATAAATAAATGTGAAGAAATATCATCATATGACTTGCATAAAGGTCCAATATATGTTGGGGTGATTCATAAACTATCATGGATATTTATCATGAAAAAAATGTGTTTTTGTTCCAATCCCACTAGATATTGTTGATTAGAATGCATGGGAAACCTTTATAATAATCTTCCAAGATGTTGTGTAACTAAGTTTTGAATTTTTCTTCCAAGCTTAGAGAGGACCACGAGCCTATCATGTTCAATTTTGCAAGGGTGGTGGCGATGAATTGCACTGTGTTGGGACAACTAGAGATAAATAAGTGTGAAGAAATATCATCATATGAATTACATAAAAGATAGATGTTGGGGTGATTTATAAACTATCATGGATATTCCACTAGACAGTTCATCATAATAGACCAGATAAAACTATATTTAAAAATGAATGAATAAGAATTTGTGATAGGAAGTGTCAGTGAGTTTTAGGTGTGATAAGGAGGGAGTGACGTTAAGGTATGTTAGGTAGTGTTAAGGCATGCTAGAGGCCATAGAAGCATGCTAAGATGTGACAGGTGCTAGGGTGTGCCAATGCATGCCAGGCTGTAGTGTTTGGGAGTGCCAAGGAAAATCCAGGGAGCGCTAGTCTCAAATTCATGGAAATTAATGAATAAGAGTGTGTGACATGGAGTATCAACGAGTTCTAGGTGTGTTAAGGAGGGAGTGAAGAGGTATTCTAGGTAGTGCCAAGGAATGCTAGAGTACCAGGGTGACATGCTAGGATGTGCCAAGTGCCAAGGTGTGTCAATGCATGATAGGGAGTGCCATGGAAACACAAGGGAGAACTAGTTCAAAATTCATGGAAATGAACGAATAAGAGTGTGTGATAGGGAGTGTCAGTGAGTTTCAGGTGTTATAAGGAGGGAGTACAAGGTTATATGGTAGGAAATTCCAAGGCATGCTAGAGTGCCAGGGCATGTCAAGGAGTGTTAACATGTGCTAGGGAGTGCCAAAGAATGCCAAGGAATGCAGGGGATGCTAACACTTGCCCGATAATTCCAAGGCATTCTAAGATGTGCCAGGTGATATGGGATGTTAAGATGTAAATTGTGTTTCTTAGTTTTTTTACTACCACGGTTGGATGTGAGCCTTGTCTTGGTAACTTGTTAAGTTGGATGAGTTGATATTGGACATGAGTAGCATAATATGAGCTATAGGTAGTTCTTAGGTGAAAAAGGCATATCTTCAATTTCCACGACACATGAGAACCTGGATTTTGTCTCAAAATCTTTGATGCAAACACACTCAAGTGCCACAGCACATCTACTTTAATTCATAATGAAATATACACAAATCAAGGAATCAACTAGTGCACATGATAATTTTACCTTTTTCAAACCCTTCTTCATCATATTACAAACTACAATACAATAAGCTAGATCTTCTGTAGCATGGATCATGACCCTTTACAATCGCACCGATACAAGGAATACAACTAGGGCTTGGTGTTAATACTTTGACAACCAATCTATCGTGAACAAGACAACGCTTGACCTACTTGATGATGGTGGCCACACACAACCCTTTTAATCCACAGGTTTAATGAGAGCACCATAGGTTTAATGTTTCAAGAATAAGGTACCACCCCCTTGTCCAACACTTTTGATGGGTCCCATGCATCATTATGGAACTCATGGACCCCATTATTCCTCCTAGAATTCCCTAGGACATTAGTTGACCTCTTATGAGGCTTATTATTCCATGTATGAGATAGTTTGGTGGGATTGTCACCAAAATTTAGGGTTACCTGCATATTATTTTATGTTTAGGGGCTAATGTAGGCCCATAAGCTAATTCGATCAAATCCTAATAAACTTATAAATAGGAGTTAGTTGGATTCATTTGTATCATCACTTGACTTGGGATCTCTCTATCTTTATAGAACTTCACATTTTTCCTTGGAGGACTATTTTGGATGATGGATGCCTTTTGATGTATGGATTTGGGCTCCCTTTATCTTGGAGCTTTGTTTTTGAAAATGTGAAGCTGTTTGGATATACTCTCTAACATTGTGAGTGAAAATTTAACGCTATTCTTGTTGTTGTTGCATACTATTGAATTTCATTATAACTAGCTACATGATGGAAATGTGGAATTATGCGTCTATTTATCTATTTAATGTATGGGCCACTGTTAGATGAATTAAATGTCTTAGAGATCATTTTATCTCAATAATATCTCACCATTTGTATGAAGTATAAATGCTTGAGGGTCACTTTTCATTTTCCTCTAACATTGGACGAAGTTTCCTTTCTGGGCCTCCTTCATCAAGAAAATGAATTCTTGTTCATTATCATCCTTGAATCCATATCCCCAAGTGAATTAGGCACTATTCCCTCAAACATGGTGATGATATCACCCCCATTTTTCACAATTTTCCATTTTTCCCTAGGTGTAGCCCCATTAGGTCACATACGACATCAAATTACCATGAATTTAGTAGAGGAAGGCTTCAATCTCCTATAGGAAACTACGTTGGTGGGTCCCCTCACTCTCCTCATAATTTGGGCCAATTCCAACAGTGTAATTTCCGGATACCTCAAGCCCTAGATCTAGGATCAAGTTTTTCCTAGGTGTTCCCAAGGCTAGAAACTAGTAGGATCAGTTTGACCCATCGAAGTAAAAACACTTGCCTGATCCTTTTGCTTCACATTGTGAAGGATAAGAACATGATTGGTTGATAAATTCCATCCCCGAACCTGGGTTGGGTCCACTTGGCCCCGTGTGGTCCCATTTGGTGTCAAAGGCCTTTCATCAAGGACCATTTGTGAATCCAAGTTCCTAAAGGATTTTAGGGATTTAGAACTTCATTCATAAGTCTTATTCTTCTCCCTCAACCCTTCAATCCCCCTCCTCTCTCCATAGAAGATTAAGTCCCTTGCTTAAAAGGCAAGCAAGTCCCACTATTTATTCTATCTTAGGGAAAGGGTTTCTAGGGTAACTTCCCACCTATTCATTGACCTATACTATAGAAGTAACTTCCTAAACTACCGGGACTCCTCCCATTGGTGAAAGTCCGTGAAGAGCAAGGAGCCTTAGCTGTGGTGACAATGGGCTAAGCCTCCACTATTTCCCTTGTCCTAATAGTTTCCCTCTTAGGATCCTCTTTTAGGTCCACTACTAGTTTGAGAACAAGTTGTTCACAACTACATTTGTGAAAAAATGTTTGGTATGCCCACTTTTTCCATACTACAATTCCAAGATGAGAAGTCTAGGGCTATGGAGGCTTCCCTTCTTCTCACTAAATTAATCCTCTACAATATAGTGAATTAGGGCTAGTTGGCTAACCCACTTGACTGCTAATTTAGTCCTTCAAATTCTGTGCATCCATAGGCCCTATACACCTACCCTTATACAAATCTTGTTTTCCTTCAAAAGTACAAGAGTTAGGGCTCTTCTTTGACAGTCACATAACAACAATCCAACTCTACTTAGACTACCATCAATCTGCCCAAACAAAGTCAATTATTTTTATTGATATAGGGCCCATATTATTGTCTTCATCTAGGGCTCTTCAAATCTTCCACCTAAAAATGGTTTGAGTCCTCTCAAAATCATTGTTCTTGTGTATCGATAATTTGATTTTTTGTCCAATCTATGAGAAAATTTGAACTACTCATCTTATCATCCTTCTAACAATCTGTAGATGACTGAACTAGGGTCACAAATCAACAACTAACAGTCCATTGACTAATTTTTCATAGGTTTCTTAATATCTCTATCTAAAACTCTATGGATAGTCAACAAAAATCAACTCCTCTTCATGTCAATCCATTCTTCATATGGCACATTTCTTCTGCATGCTCAATCTTCTACTCAGGTGCCACCCTCCTTTGGATCTGCTATCTCCATACATACTGAATCTACAAACCATCTTCCAGATCTGCAGTCTATATTGCAGAAATAAACATCCCTCTAAGGGTGACAACCACTCTTCTTCTACACATATTTTTCATAGCCTTAAGGACATACCTTATGAACTAAAAATTCTAGGAAACTATCCTAACTAGGGCATTATACTTATGTACTTCTAATTTTTGTAGAACAAACCCTATCCACCCATAGAAAAAACCATGACTCTTGCCTCCACAAGAGACTCAACCTAGCTCATATGGATCCATATATTCTTGGAATTTGTTTGACTGAATCTTGACATGAACTTTAGATCTCAATGTCGACCCTCAAACTAGGGTTACCTCAGTCAATATTACGCCTGCATCTACTTTTGTTCTGGCTCTAAATTACAGTGCAAACCCTCCTCCATTTATGCTGGTCTTTATCACAGACCTTGCAGCCTACTAACCACCACAAGAAAAGATAGTATCAACCCTCTCTTCTATTTCATGTATAAAATATAACCAATGGGATTCAATATGATCTTGTAATGTACTAAAACAAGATACTGAATCCTTCCTACAATTTGCAGAAACAAAACATGATTGGACAATCACATATAAGTAAGAGAAAGAAATTATAAATCGCACAACACAAGACGTATCTAGGGAAAGAAAATGCTCAAAAACCTTCTATATCTATGGTGTATTAAGTCAAGAAATAATGAAACAATAAAATTCTTAATCTCTCATGAGATTCTCCAGCACTCTGCCAATTCTCTCCAACTAATCTAGGCAAAATCGGTCTAGTACTTAGCCAATTCTCAACCTTACTTCAACCTGCCTCACTCACACAATTCCTAGGGAATTAGCTCCTTATTATTTAGGAAAATCAACCTTCCTTGATTTTGCAATCCATCATGGCATCCAAATGAATTTATAATTTCACAGGGGGATTTTTGTATAAATACAACTGAGAGTTATGTTCTGTTTAACCTCTGTCTCAGCTGGGTCTTCCTCGGAACTAACATGCATGCAACTATTAATGGTGAATTATCAGTTATATGATTGATCACTCATTGTGAATTAAATCTAATTTAATTTAATGGAACTCTCACTAGCTCATCACTCAGTTAGAAGTAGTTAAACTGATTTTAACTCAATCAATTGCGTTAACTAATTCACACCTACATACCATTAATGCATCAACTGTAACTTGACCCCAAAAATATTATAATCCCTATACATGCCTCATATTAGACTCTTATGATCCAAACATATGTTGGAACACAATAAAATATAGAAATAAACATAAACACAGAGATGCAGTAGGAATAACACTTCATTTCATTAATATCAAATACTGGAAAATGCTTATAGAACAAATGAAAAACAAACTAGCTTGGGTGATGCTAGCTTATCTCTAAGAAGAGATGTGGCAGCTACATGTCTCTGAACTGTGTTAAAATAAGGCTCAAGGGTCTTTTTATTATTAAAAAATAAGAGAAAACCCTAACCCGAGGAGATGTAACACTAAGAGTTTATGGGCCTCGTTGGGGGTAGTTTGGCAGCCAACTTCCCGGGGTTGTAACTTGGTCGTATGATCTTTGTTTGATGCACATGATACCTCGTTAGAAATATCTCTATGAGGACTACAATTGATAATGTGATTTCTATGAAATCACTAAACCTTTCATGCCCAAAAAACATCGGTTGGGGACTCAAAACGGCTCCAGAAGTTCAGGACCCGAAAACTGACAAAAATAGTAATTTGTGCTATAGTTAAGGAAACTGAAAAACTGAAAGAGACAATGGTGAGGGCCCAAGTGGAAAAGGTGAGTGGCCACCAATATCCACCTCGATCACCTCAACTCGAATTTCTTGAGCTATTTTAGTCATCATGACTTAGTTAAGTGACCCAAGTTGTTATGAGATGAAATTAATATTTTTTGTCCAATTTATTTAAGGGAAAGATAAATTAGATGCCTCACATTCCTCACTCATGGTACATCAAAATTCCTCACCAGTTGATCCTGGTAAATTTTTGCTACCCTTTTAACCAAGACCTTTTGCTTTGTCTCATGTGTTAGAATTGAATTTTATCAAATCATTAATGAACACATGCAGATATAATCAAGAGGAACACATGCCAACCATCACAAAAAAAACGCAAGCTGTTTAATAACGGAGTTCATCCAGTGTGGACTATGTCTCTGGGCCTTGAGTTCGTCCATTGTGGCCTATGCCCCGGACTCATCACAAACCTCCTATTAGCATGACAACTTCACACATGGTGAGAAAGAGTATGCTGCCATCAAGGAAACAAAGGGATCTCACAACATAAATCACCATCTATGATAAATACATACCACATCAAATACACATAAAGATTCTACATAATACATCAAGTAGGAATCGACAAAAACAAGTAAACATAAATATTTTGCATCATACATCATGCAGGAATCGACATGACATGAAATATCCTACAACAATAATCAATGAAGTACATGGAAAATACACTTCATATACCTCAACTCTGATGTTGGCTGAAGAATAGGCTTCTCAGTCACTGGATCTGAATGAACTGTGGAAGTCATGGCATTGAATGGCATGAAATCGACTGTCCACACGCTGAAACCCAACACCGTCATCACATTCTAGAAAATGGCCAAAAACCTGACACCTCTATTGCAGAAAATGACACTGCCACCAAGTTCGTGTCGTTGAGCAGTGTAAAATCCATATAAAATTTGTGCAATTTGGACACTGGGAAAATTTGGCCCCTCTGGAAATGAGGCTCAATCATGGTTCCACTTCCTCTGCATATGGCTCATGGTTCCACCTGCATGCAAATAAAATATTAAAAAAACATCGAAATGCATGCCGCTCCTTAGGTCTCCTCCTTCGTACTTGGTATGCCTTGGCGTATTTGTGGGAATGAGGTCTTAAATAACATAGATGGCAGATTCTACAAGGTTGAGCTCGTTGGGCTGTTGGTATCCACCCGAATTAGCTGGGCGGAGATTGGAAGGTCGAACCTCCCCACCCGCATTCGAACTTGGCACGTTGTGAATTTTGGGGCACGGTTATGGTTGGATGAGTTGTTGTAATATATATTTAATATTAAATGGGCACATATAACCATTTGGCATTAGTTTTAAGTTGTAATGATTTGAAATATTAAATATGGTTCCCCGTTGTATGTTGTTTTGGGTTGGAGTCATGGTTCCGTCGCTTCGAGACTGACCAGCTATTCGCTTGAGCGGGTTAAAGCCAGTATTGAGCTGACCAATTGTGATTTCACAATTAAGCACATTTTTTTTATATACGACACATATATATGGTATGTGGTATATATATATATATATATATATATATATATATATATATATATATATATATATATATATATATATATATATATATATATATATATATATATATCTATATATATATATATATCGTTTGTATTATGTGGTGGGGTTCTGACGGGACAAGGAACCCAATTCCCAAAAATGGGCTAAATTATGGCCTCGTTCAAATTCCCAACAACCCTTATTTTCATTAAAATGAAAAACGGCCATTACATTAAAAAAAAATCGAAAAAAAATATAAAAGAATGTGGGGGTGGCGGGCCACCACACACGCCACCCCACCGCATGACCATATCACAAATATTTTAAAAAAATCATTAATATTTCGGGGCGGCCTGTCAACCCCGCCACCCCCGTCAGACCTTTACATTAAAGCGATGTATATATATGCGCGCCGTTTATATTATGGTGGGGCCGGCGAGGGGTAGCGAAGGTTAACGATTTACGAAACTGATGATTTTTAAAATGTTGGCGATAATGAAATATTGATGAACGAAGGTGTTAGCCGACCATACTTGCGTTCTTTATATTTTTTTAAATTTTTTTAATGTGATAATAAGTTTTTCATTTCATGACGGGGTTGTTGAAGATTTTGAACGAGGCCATAATGCTTGTTTTAAAGGTCATTCCTTGTTGGTTAATGATGGTTAACAGAACCAGATTAAAAAGCTAGCCATAGCCAACACGACCAAAGTTGGCTCTCTCTAACCGCCATATAGGCTCGCCATGGAATCCTCCATGGTGGAATGGTTTGACAAGTACTTCAGTCTGAGCCTAGCTTGCGAGCAATATGAACACTTTGAATTTTGACCTATCATCGGCCCTTTTGGTCTCCTGAGGGTGTCTAGAGCCACCTGGATCACCAGTGTGGGTGCACTTTTTTTTGTCCTTTTTGGTTGCCAATTTCACTATTTCTTGTTGCAATTTTCAACACTCCCTCTCAACAATAAAGGAATTCAATATATCCTGATCCGGTACCTTTGGAATTATGCATGCAACACTTCTCTAGTGTTTTTTGCACCTGCAAATCTTGAAACTGAATAGCTTTTGAACAACTGAATCAATATAATGCATTTGTCATTAGATTCTTTTTACTGCTGCTAGCTACTACACCTGTCTACTGGACACTCTGCTTTGTTGTTGACATCTGCATCCATACCCTTTTCAGTATTGTTTCCAACTATGATCTGCGCTCCAGTATATGACATTTGTCACTTTGATTTTTGTCTTCCTGACATCTGACTACATCAATCTAATTGATCCTTCCTTCTACTATTTTATTGTGTACTCCTCGTAGCTAGGTTCGATCCATGTGACACACGATCTTAATGGACCCTACCCAAATTCCTTATCTTGGGATTATGTATACACATCACCCCACCCTTCACTTGGAGGTATGGCTACATGTGCTCCCTCTGTCCATCTAGCTCAAAATGTCCCCCTCATGGAGGTCTTTGCTTGAGTAGATGCTTCCATTCGGTATCCTCTCTGATTCTCCAATTGTGGCTACTCCACAACCTTCTGAGACTGCTTCTAAGACTACATGTTGAGAGGTAATTTGTACTTCCTCTCAACAGCCAAGTCTCTAACCTCTAATTTTCTCCTCAAATATTTGCATGCATCTGGTACCTCAAATGCATATAGGTTCTTGACTTGTGCACATTTTAATTGTCTAGTCGTTACAAAAGTTTCTAAAAAAGAGTTGATTTTAAATCAACAATATCTCCCTCATCCGAGCTCCGAATTGATTTTCCATTTGGGTAGTTTTTCGCAAGGAATCCAAATATGCTATTAAAAAAAAAAATTACACCAAAATCTTCAGATATTCTCTGCAAACTCTCTGCCCAAAAAATTCCTACTCTGATACCATGTAGAAAATCTAACCAACGAGATTCATTCTGATCTTGTAATGTACTAAAACAAGATACTGAATCCTTCCTACAATTTTCGGAAATAAAAGACAGTCGCACAATCACATATAAGTAAGAGAAATATTAAATTATCAATTGCACAACACAAGATGTATCTGGGGAAAGAAACTTCTCAAAACTGCTCTATCTCTATTATGTATTAAGTCAAAGAATCATGAAACAATACAATGCTTAAACTCTCATGAGATTTTTGAGCACTCTCCCAATTATCTCCCGCTGATCTAGGGAAACTTGGTCTAGTACTTAGCCAATTCTCGGCCTTCCTTCAGCCTGCCTTGCTCATGCAATTCCTAGGGATTTATCTCCCTATTAATTAGGAAAATCAGTCTTCCTTGATTGCGCAATCCATCATGGCATCTCAACGACTTTATAATTGCACATGGGAAATTTTGTATAAATACAACTGATAGTTATGTTCCCTTTAACCTCTATCTCAACTGGGTCTTCCTCGGAACTAACATGCATGCATCTATTAGTAGTGAATTATCAATTATTTGATTGATCACTCATTGTGAATTAAATATAATTTAATTCATTGGTCGACCTCTCACTAGATCATCACTTAGTTAGAAATATTTAAACTAATTTTCACTCATTTAATTGAGTTAAGTAATTCACACATGCACCCCACTAATGCATCAACTGCAACTAGATCCCAAAAGTATTGGATTAATCCCTCTACATGTCTCATCTTAGATCCTCAACTCACATTTATTGAGCTAACTCTATCATCATGACTTAGTTAACCGACACAAGTTGTTATGATATGAAATAACAATTTATTGTCCAATTTATTTAAGGGAAAAATAAATTAGACGCCCGAAATTCCTCACCCTTGGTGCATTAAAATTCCTCACCAGTGTGGGTACATATTTTTTTTTTTTTTTTCCTTTATGGTTTCCAATTTCAATGTTTCTTGTTGAAGATTTCAACAGTTCAAAATCTGATGTGGCCTTCACATAAAGACACTGTTGAGCGGAATTTTTGTCCATGTTTTTACGATTTTTGTCAAATAAATACATGATTGTACCTGGTGTTTTTAATCATTATTAATCCATTATGTTGTTAATTAGAGGAATTTAGAAACAATAGCTATTAATTTATAAATTCTTGTTATTAGTTAATTTGATGAGTGTTTTTAATAAATTCCTTCTTGGTTGCAGGAAGGTTTGGTGCAGGAATGCATTTGAGTACGAATTCACCAAATGCATAAAAGCAGCAGTTGGGTAGTTGAGTATGAGATTGATATAGGTAAAAATATCAATGTTGCAACCACATGGAGTAGAATCTCTAAATTCTAAGACGTGGGTTTCGTTTAGAGAACAATGTTTCATATAACCCAGAAACTGTTTGGAAAAATTCAGCTTCGTGAAGGAGTTATCGTCAGGGGAATATTCCACTGAAAACCATTTTTGAAGGTGAACATATTGGGTCTCTATGAATATTGACTCCAACTTCATACATCCACATTTCATTTAACACTGCAGCAGGGTGATGATTGATGGTCTTCTTCAATGAACGATGGCTACAACATGATGGTATATGATGCCACACTAATGCTATACGCTGCTCGTAAATGATGCATTTGAATGCCCAGTACTCCTCTTTGTTCCGTATTTGTAAAAGCGTAATCTGCGTTTGGAAAATGTGTTTTTCCCAAGTTATCTATTACTAAGGAATCTGATATCCATTATCCGAAGTAAGGAATTATTTATACTTTGGCGGGATTCATACGGCGCATGGGTAAGGGTTTTAAATTGACGTCTTTTGAAAGAGACTCCGGTGGATCTGAATTTCAGAGGTCACACATCCGAATCGCGGAAGGACATATTGCTCTGTGTAAAGAGTTGAAATAAATAAAAATGAACATGTTCAGGTTAGCAGGGGACATGACCCATTTGCTGAGCGTTATGGTCTTGCTTCTCAAGATACATTCTATGAAATAATGTGCTGGAATTTCACTTAAGACACAAGAAATTTATGTTCTTGTCTTTGCTATTCGGTATATGGACATGTTCACAAACTATATTTCATTCTACAATACAGTTATGAAGATTATTTTCTTGGTGACATCATTCGCTATTGTGTGGTATATGAGGTACCATAAGGTTGTTCGTCAGACATATGACATAGATGAAGATTTGAAGTGTTCTCTTTTCTAGAATTATGCGGCCATCACTATCCTCAACTGGAAGCACAAAATTAAATTTCGGATCCTTGACCAGAAAGATGAGTACATCCGTATCATTCGTCATTTTTTTCCACAGATGGGTAGAAGTTACGCTACACCAAAACCGAATTTAGCTTAAGATGTAGATAACACACTGGAAATGTGGGTTGCTGGCAAGATTCGATTGCCTCTTCAACAAGGAAAGGATGATGATGATAGATTGGAGCTTTTCCAGCTATGTGATGCCCTATCTAGATGTGCGTTGCCTCTGCTAGTGAGGCGTGATGACCAAAGTCTTCTAGATGTTGGATCGCACC
Organism: Pinus albicaulis; assembly: GCA_034641835.2. Taxonomy (NCBI): domain Eukaryota; kingdom Viridiplantae; phylum Streptophyta; class Pinopsida; order Pinales; family Pinaceae; genus Pinus; species Pinus albicaulis. The sequence continues at coordinate 21,719 of JAXQQM020062201.1, read as the reverse complement.
AGCTCAAAACTAAAATTGGGAAGGAAACCTTCTCATTCTGATTTTTCCCAAATTTTATTAACCTGAATCCTAATTTTGTATCCTATGTAATTATCGACCATTGAATTAGAGAAATGTTGCTGCTATAAAGTAGTAGTTGCGCACTGAGGGGAGATGTAATTAGAGTTAATCTGTCATTTAGATAGGGGAAATTTCTTAGATGTAAGGTAGAATTTCCCAAATATAAAGTCCAATTTCTCAAATGTAGAACCAACATCAAATTTTACAAGAGTGTAATGGAGACAGGAAATTGCTATGTATAAAACTAGAATTGTTGTGCCAGACATGTAAATTGATTTGCAGATGTTTTTTTAACAATACATGATCACCTTCAAGTGATGTTGTGAGCAGAAGCAATTGTGCATACTTAATTTCTAATTCCAGTTTTTGATGTTTTAAAACCTTTCCTCAGTTGCAGTAAGTCGGCTTACTCCAAGTGTGGGAGGGCCCACCACATCTGGAGTTAAGCTTGATCAATCATCGTAAGATAATTAGATGTGTGCGTAATTTCATAGCATAGTTTTCTATTTCTTGTTCTGTGTGAATTTGTGGCAGGTATGGTTCAATTGCAAAGCATTTTTGGTCATCGTTGTTTTGTGCAAATAAATGGATTGAAGAATTATTGTAAGACTCAAACTCATTACATAATATGTGTTGATTTTTAATATAGAGTTATACTCTATTCTTTTTGTTAAAATCGAATGCAATGGCGCATCCAATTTCTGAGTTTGATTCACTAATTAGAACAGATTTTAATATTTCAAATTTGAATATGGTATTAGAACATATTTTAATCCTTTGAATTTGAATATGGAATGATAATAGATTTTAATGCTTTGAGTTTTAGTATGGTTTGCATTAATTAGTTTCGTTCCAACATTTGCAGGATTTAATTTGATTTTTTTGTGCATCCTGGGACTTCACTCAATAATTAGATATCTTTTAATTAGAATTTCTCTTGTTTTAGATTTCTTTTTAACTAGATTCTTTCTTGTTTTCGTAGTATAATAATTTCTTTATAAGAGCAAGTCTGATTGCTGATTTGATTTTGCAGGTAGCAGTGATTTAGTTTTCATTATTGATTTACATGATTTTGATTTAGTTTTCATTATGAGTTACATGCTTTTGAAGAGTGAGCTTGTTTTTGAATAGTTTGTTTCATTAGATTAAAATATTTGAATATAAGGTTTTTCATAGGTTATTTGTAATACAATTTTTTATAGCATTATTTTTACATGAAGTAAAGTAGTTTTCTTCCAACAATAATTAGAACTTTCTTTTGTTAGTTTCAATCTTGAATTTATGAGGAAGAGTAGTTCTAGTTAGTTTAATTTGTGAGGTCATCATTAGAATAATGTGTGACCTTTTTTCTTATTAGTTTCAAGTGTTAGTTTCAAGTTAGGAGAGGAGTTAATAGATTAAGGTTTTCAAGATATCATAGGAGAGCGAGAATGATTGAGGATTTTCTTGAATTTCCTTATAGTTTTATCGCAATATGGAGTTTTCAGTGAATGAAATTTGTTAAGTAGGTTCCCTTTTCAAGACTGTTTATTTGCTAGCAAAGGTGTGTTTCATTCCAATATCTAGTTTATCATTACAAAGGAATATATTTATACTCTGACCATTAAGATGAGACAATACGCAGTACAAATTTCGTTTACGACTCCCGGGTTTATATTTAATATTGAGAAGTTTAATCCGACAATTAAGCCGACCAACAGACACCATTGAAATCACATGCCCAGATTCTCATGAGCAACCTCTCTGAAGCTCAATCTTCCATAAGAGAACCAACAATATGCCATCCTACTTCCAAGCTCAAACCGATCATTAAGGTATGCAACATTCTTGTGAACCCTCACATAATGATCTTTCTCTTAGAGGATGATCATGGCCTCCCTTTAGCAACCCTTACTCGACCCTATTACTTGACCTACTTTAGGACTACATATCTATTTTCCCCCTCGATCAAATGAGCTCCTTATCACTTGATGTTCTTTCTGTCATCCTAAGGGCTCCTTAAATAGTTTTTCCTAGACCTCTTAGGAACCCTCTAGAACTTATAGGTTTTATCCACTTAGACCTTAGGAAATATTAATTTTCCTTTTTAATTTTCTTTTAGATTTTAAAACCCATCATGGGTCCAAAATCCCTTTTCTTGGATTCTTTTCCCAAAAAGCCTTTTGTGACAAAACTCACACAAACCCATCTCACTAAGCTTGTGGATTACCTCCCAAGCTACAAAATTCAAAAAAATAGTCTAGTTGTAATAACCGTAACTTGGTCAATCTCTTGTAGTTAAGTGAGGGCTTGGTTGGGTTCCCAAGTTGAAAATTAAGTAAGGGTAGTTGTGAGGGCATGATAGCTGCGGAGGGTCAAGGCATGCACATTAGGAATGAAAAGGCATGCTAACACATGTCAGAAAATTTCAATGCATGCTGAATAGTGCTAGGGAGTTTCGGGGCATATGAAGGGATAACTAGGTCAAAATGCATCAAAAGGAACGAATAAGAGTGCGTGTCATTGAATTCAATTGCGTTAAGGACGAAGTGTGTTAGGATAAGTTTAGAATAATATTTATAGGAGGTAAGCCTACTGTTGTTATATGGGGCTCGACATAGCAGTTTTATACAAAGGGAGATCACTTTGTGCTAGGCACAACATTGTTTTTCCTTTAGCTATTTCTTTATATGAGATGTGGCACACTTTGGCTACATGATCATGTTTTAAACTATTCTAGATAATTTCATATTGTACATTTTTGTGTATAATTTTTTGGGCACTCGACTTGTGTCGGCTTATATCTTGTGTGCCTTGTGAATCTTGTGGTTCTTGCAAACCCTCAGTTATTGTTCTACTATTTATATGAAATGAACATACATGTGAAATAGTTCCTATGTAAGCTATGTTTCTTATTTGTTTTATGGACATGGCTATATCATGTGATCCTTGTCTTGGTAACTAGTTAAGTGGGACAATTTGAGCTTGGACATGAGAAGCATAAGATGATTCATAGGTAGTTCTTAGGTGAACAAGGCATAATCTACTTGTAGTAGGTGCAATTGATCAAGTTGTTGCAGTTGAAGCAAGCCAATATTGTCACATGAATTGCAATAGCCAAGGAATTGATTGGGTTCCCAAGTCGTGAGAAAATGTAAAGGATAGATGTGAGGACATGAGTGCCAATGCGTGCTAGGGAATGATAAGATGTGTTATATAGTGCGAAGGCATGTCAAATATACTAATATGTGCCAAGTGATAAGGCATTCCAAGATGTGCAAGGGTGTGCCAATGTGTGTCAGGGATTGTCAAGGAAACAAAAGGGAGAAACAAGTTAAACTACAAGGAAATAAACACATAAGAGGGTTGATAAGTCATCAATTTACCTTTTCCAAGAGGGGCATGCTAGGCACACCAACACTAGGCGCCAATAGGTGCCAAGTGAAAAGTATTAGTGCATTATAAGTGCCAAGTCTTCCTTTGTTTCTTCCCATATACTTTCCAATAGTCGATCTCAATTAAATTTCATATTAAACCATGGCAAATCATACCAATGCATGTCAATGTATTCCAGACATGCTAAGACTTTCCAAGCGCCAACACGTTCCAAGTGCCAATATGTGTCACAGCGTGTTATGCATGCTATGAAGTGGAAGGGCATGTTGAAGAGTCCTACGGTGTGCTAGAGAGTGCTAATGCATGTTGAGGAGTGTTAAGTAGTACTAGGAAAAAAAATTAAGGGAGAACTAGGTAAAAATTCATTGAAGTTAATGAATATGAGGAATATGTGCTAGGGACTAGTGTTAATGAGTGCTAGTTGTCATGCCAAGGAGGGAGTGACAAGAATGCTAAGGATTGGTAAGGCATGCTACCGAATATTAAGGCATGTCAAGAAGTCTCAAAGTGTGCTTGGGAGTTCCAGGGTGTGCTAATTATATGTGCTAAATAGTGCCAAGATATTCCAATACATGCTAGGCATTAAGGATGTGCAGGGTACCAGGGTATGTCAATATGGGTCAATAAGTTCTAGGGAAACAAACAGATGAACCAATAAGAGGCTTAATAACTCGGGACTTAATTTTTTTTAAAAGGGGCATGCTAGCCACACTAATAATAGGTTCCAATACATGCAAAGTGGCATTGTGTGCCAAGTGATAATGTATGTCAATGAATTCAACCAAGGTGTTGCAAGGCATGCTAGGGACTACATGCATGCCAACACATTCTAGGAGGGTTCTATGTTGTGCTAGTGCATGCCACCATGTGCTTGGGCGTCAGTGTCATGAAAAGATGTTCTAGGTACAAATATGTTCCAAGACATGTGAGCTACTAAGAAATGTTAGTGTGTGCCCATATTGTTGAGGAGTGTTAGGTATTTCTCATTAATAGAATTGACAGAGCTTGATTATGTATTAAATAATATATTTCCTACACACACTAGTGGGAATTTATCTAAAGGAAATTTTTAGATAATAAACTTAATAGATATGAATCATGTGTTGACTCATAGGAAAACTCTATTCAACTAGTCATAAATTGAGGGAAATGATACACACTAATTAATTCTTAAAAAAATCACTAACTCTAACCACTATGGCCTTGGAAATATTATAAAAAATACTCCACAATAATGGTATTAAATCATTATATTTTGACAAAAAATATATTATCAGGCACATAACCTCATCAAAAAATCATTGGAATGATCAATGATGACGAACATTTTTTTACCGTCACCAAAAGCAAAAAAAAGAGCATTGGTGAGGGTCATTAAAAGTTCGTCACTAGAAGTGTCATTAAAGAGAGAATTAGTGACAGAACTTTAATGACCCTCACCAAAAGTGTCATTGAAAATGGCTTTGGTGACGGACCTTAAAGGACCATCACTATATACACTTACAACGACGCTTTTTTAAGGATTGTCACCATATGTGACACTGGTGACCGACCTTAAAGGTCTGTCACAAGCATGACTCTCACCAATGTCCTTTTTTCTTGTAGTGCCTCCAGTCATCCCATCTTCCATTCCGATGAAGACATTATGGAAGCGATGAATGACCCTGACTTTCCATGGGATGATGTGCACCACCGTGCGTACTTCCTCCCGCAGCAGTCCCATGACCAATATGCTGTGGAAACTAAAGACTTCATTCCTGATGAAGTCAACTGGTTTAGAAATCCCATCCCTGCACTCGATGCTTTCGAAGAAGGAAATATGGACAATATATCTCCTACCATTAAAATTGACATTTATGACAAACTAGGGGTAGAAGAAAACATTACCTTGGGCGCCCAATGCACCCTGGAAGAAATTGAGGCTTACACCAAGCTATTCAATGAATTCAATGATGTTTTTGCCTAGTCCTATTCATAATGCCTAGACTTGATCCCATCATTGTCGAACATCATATCGATACATGGCCTGATGCCAATCTTGTCTATCAGAAGTTGAGACCCATTAATCCTTCTAGACGAGAGGCTGTCAAAGATAAAATCGAGAAGCTCAAGCAGGCTCGTTTTATCTATCCCATCGAATATACCATTTGGGTGTCCAATCCAATTCATGTTCTCCAGAAATAAGGCACCATCTGTTTCTGCATTGAATTTAGTGACTTGAACAAAGATTTTCCAGAAGACAACCTCCCCACACCATTCATTGACCAAATCATTGACGAGTGTGTGGGGCACAAGGTTCTATCATTTATGGATGGTTTCTCCAGATACAACCAGATTGTTATTCGTTGTGTTGATCAGCTTAAGACTGCATTCACTAGTCTGTGGGGAACCTTGGCCTATAGGGTCATGCCATTGGGCCTTAAGAACACCGGAGCCAATTTTCAGCAAGCCATGTCTTACTGTTTCCATCACCTGGTTCATATAATCCTTGCTTATTTAGATGACGTCACTGCACGTTCTAAACATTAGGCACAACACCTCCATGATCTGCATACCATCTTTCTCTCATGTTGCAAGTATAATATCCGCCTCAACCCGCTGAGGTGTGTCTTTTGTGTTCCTGTTAGCTGTCTTCTAGGATTCATTGTGTCTAAATATGGTACAACACTTGATCCCTTGAAAGTTCAAGCCATCCTTGAGCTTCCTATTCCTTGTACCTTACGCCAGTTACAAAGCCTCCAAGGCAAAGCTAATTTCCTTCGATGGTTCGTACCTCACTATGCTACCACCGAACATGGGTTCCTTAGACTCCTCAGATCTAAAATTCCATTTGCATGGGATGACTATGCTCAAGAGTCTTTTGATGCCCTGAAATATGCTCTCACATCCGCTCCCTTGATTTGTCCCCCTTACTTTGATAGGGATTTCATCCTATACACCTCAGCCTCCACCCATTCAATCGCTGGAGTCCTTATTTAGGAAGATGAAAATGGAATCAAGCATGTTATCTATTATGTCAGTAAGAACCTTGTAGGCCCCCCTATATCCTACTCACATGAAGAGAAATTAGCACTAGATGTCTTGTTCTTGGTCCAAAAACTTCATCATTATATCCTCATGTGTTCCACCAAGGGCGTGACTAATTCCAACCCTATGGCCTTCCTATTGATCCGTCGAATCATCAATGAGAAGTATGCCCGTTGCATCGTTATCCTCCAAGAATTCGATCTTGAATTTGTCACTCCAAAAAGTAAGAAAGGTTTAGCCCTCGCTCAAATCATTTCTGAATTACCTACCGGTACGCAGTATCCTCCAGTTAATGATGATTTTCCCGATGAACATTTGTTTTCCATTACCACAGATGATCCTTGGTATGGTGATATCCTCACTTATTTGCGAACCCAAAAGTTTGCCCTCCATATTGATCATGATGCTCGATGACGTATCCGACACCAGGTGCCCCGCTACCTTCTCATCGGTGACAACCTTTATTGTCATGGTGCAGATACTATCCTTCGTCGTTGTCTCACACACGCTGAAGCTGAGAAATTCCTCAATGCCTGCCATAACGACACTTGTGGTGGCCACCTCTTCGGTCTCACCATTGCCCAAAAAATCATGCGTGCCAGGTACGTTTGGCCTTCTCTCTTTGGTAATTGCACTGAAGTAGTAAAGCATTGTTCCAATTACCAAAATTTCACCCCTAAGGCGCGAGCTCCTCTGGCTCCCCTCCATCATGTCATCTTAGCTGGTGCCTTTTGTAAGTGGGCCATAGAATTTATGGACTGTCGACCTCCATCTGCTGGTAACCACAAGTACATCATCGTGGTGGTTGACTATTTCACAAAATGGGCTGAGGCCATGCCAACGTTCAACAACATGGCAACTACCGTAGCCCTATTTTTCTTTAACCATGTTATCGCTTGATTCAGAGTTTTGAAACAATTGGTCTCTGACCATGGACGAAATTTTTAAGACGAGATATGGAGTGAGCTATACTCTCCGTTGGGCTTTGAGCACAAATATTCATCCTCCTATTACTCCCAAGGTAATGGCTAAGTTGAAGCAGTCAATAAAATCCTTAAAACCATGCTTCAACGGATGATGGATAAGAAAAAAACCAACTGGCACCTTATGCTCTTCCCTCCTTTGTGGGCCTATATAACTTCTGTTAAAACCACCACTGGGTTTACTCCTTTCCACCTTGTTTTTTGCGAGAAGGTAGTTTTACCGATCGAGTGTGAAATCCCTTCCCTTCATCTAGCCATCGAACTTATCCCTGACACTCAACCTTTAGAACAACAACTTATCATGCTTGAGCACACTTTCGAAGACCGTCGTGTTGCATTGCAAACCACCAAAGTGGCTAAGAAATGCACCAAAGCTCAATATGACCGAAAAGTCCACCCTCGTACTTTTCATGAATGTGATCTCGTTCTGGTGTATTACTAGGCCCATGATGTCCTCGGTCATGGAAGGTTTGACTCATTATGGCTAGGCCCTTACATCATTAGTAAGGATTTAGGTAAAGGGGCATACCTCTTAGATGATTTCGAATGCCACCCCCTTCCTAATCCTTGTAATTCACTCTATCTTAAGAAATATTACCCTTAGCATTTCCTTCCTGAAATGCATGCTATATTTCTTTTAGGTAGCTAGCTTCTGATTTTTTGTGATTTGATACTTCACCCGAACACATTTTGTCCAAGAAGGGTCACTTCACCACTCCTCCAAATTGAATTTATTCACTTGCAACACTTCTACTTGGGGCACCACTCAGCCTTAATACTTTTCCACGCTCGTCTTGAATTTCGTCGTGAGTAGCCACCTTGTACTCATGTTTTTTATATGGTCCCCACTAGGCCTATTCTGTGTGGCAACATCATCAAGTCACCCTTTTTTATAGCATCTGAGTTGAGTCATCATCACATTCATGGAGTCTATCGCGAGTCCCTTTGTATCCCATCATAGTCCTCCATCCTTCATGGCTTTTTCCCTCTCTCATGTTGCACACTTTGGCCTTCAGTCATACTGTTCCCTATCCCCTTTGATGTTGTGTCAGCTGCTGTCAGGTCATTCATGCCCTTCATGCTCTAACAGGGGAGGTCGTGAGCCCGCTACTCAGTACCCCCATTCCACCATCATCCCTGATGTTAGTCTATCAGTAGCTCTACTATTATCGCTCGTACCTTAGTTGAGGACCCTTCATTGCCTCACCTATGGCAAACCTCCTTCTATTGACATCATATCATTCATTCCAGAAGAAAGGTCTAGAGGGCGGTGTACCTTGGTTCCCACTTCCACTCTTGTTTAGTACCTTAGATCAGGCAAAGGGAATATTTATTGGCCTTTAACTTGATTTTTTCTCAGCTCCAGCTCCTTACAACATGATCGGGATCTGTATACTCGATGGTTCAGTGATGCAGTAGATTATACCAGTGATTCTCGGGTATGTGTGAGATGTTTCAGACCTCATGAGGGGTTGGCCCTTCAAGTAGCCCCCCACATCCCCGAATGACCTCTCTATTAAAGCCTTGGATGCAACTCCATATATTTTATGGTTTCGGCCTCAGCCGCTTGTAGCGCCTCTTTAGTTTTCCATGTATCACTCAAATTTTCAGATCCATCTCATGTCTTATAGGGCCTCTTTGGTTTTACTTATGTCTCATGTACTTAGATATTATTGTATAAGTCCTGGCTGTTATCTCAGGCACAGTATGTATGTGGGATTCATTATCATGTTTTTATCTGGCTCATGTTCATGCCTGCATGTACTATATAGTTCAATACCTTGTTTACTAGATACATTATTCTTTGTACCTTGTCTCGGCGGGCACAGGTATGCCTTCCCCACCTCTTGTAGCACAGGTACTCACTCATAAAAGAGGCTTGTCGCACCTGTAAGTATCGCCCCCTCAGGGTCTTGTCCTCTAGTGCTTTGGTCTAACTTATATTTCTCTCTCTTTGACTTCCCCTTCGGTGTCTAGTGATTGAGTTCTTGCAACGTACTTCAGTCATATGATTAGCTCCTAACGTTCGCACACTGGAGGGAAATCTGTTACACCAATATTTGGTCATATAACCTATTACTATTAGATGGACCAAAGTACACCATGTAAGACCAATTTTACCCTAAGTAAAATTGATTTCATTATGAAAAATAACTTAGTAATCCTTAATTTATTAAGTTTATGGTCTAAACAGGAAACCCCATGAGGAATAATTGAATAAATCCTTATTCATTTTATTTTCCTCAAGGAATAATTATTTAAACAACAATTTAGTTAATATTCTTGGTCATATTTAACCCAAAACAGGAAAATTATTAGATAAATCATTATTTATCTTATTATTTTCTAGGAATAATGATTTAAAACAATATTTAAATAATATTCCTTGTTAAATTTGACTAAATAATTTATAAATAATTGAATAAATCACTATTTATTTAATTATTAGTCAGCAACATCCTTAAAATAATAAATAAATCATTTATTTATTTATTATTTAAAAATAAAGGGATTTGACCAAATTCAAATTCTTTTTCCCTCCAACAAATATAATAAAATATTCCATAAAAGTTGGATCTAGATTTGGTTAATAATATTTTAATTATGCACGAATATCTAGAATAACTCAATATTTTGTTATAAATAGAAAGGTTTTTCCACTCACTCACTACCTTTTTTGCCTAAAGATCACTCTGGATCTATACTTTTGGTCTGACTTTGATGCTCCATCATTGTCATATTTTTCTACTTTTTTTCTTGTGAACTCCCTTTGAGTTCCATTTTTGTCTGGGTTTTCTACACCATCAAGAGAGAGAGATCTTAGATCTGAAGCGCTGAGGACATACAAGAACCCATCCCATTGAGGGGGACTGGTAACATCTTTCTATGTTCCCTTCCCAGGTGTCATAAATACAAAAATTATTTAAAAATATTCTTGTCCAGTCTATTGGATGCATGAGCAACTCTTGCTTTTATTTACTGCTTAATGTCTTTAACTGCATAGATCAATATTTTTTAGCATTTGTCTTGGTCAACTAACTACATATCTAAAGAAATTGGTAGCTATCTTTGATGTTAGGGCTGTTTGTTATGCACAGCTAAAGTGAGATTTTTTCGTACGCTTGCGATTACAATTCACACTAACATGTAGAACAATGTTAATAACCATAAAAAAATCTTCAAAATGAACAATGAGATCACTGTAACCAGATCACGTCATTAAAACCCATACTGTAATATTGTCAAATGGTAAAGACAGGAATATAGAACAAAATACTAAAAATAGTAGTGAAAAACATTACACCAACATGTGTGACAACACGAAGCCATTTTGTTATGTAATTCAACAATAAATAAGTACAAGAAATATAGGCACAACTTAGATAATCAAGGCAAACAAGCCTCCCATGAATACATATGCCATGACATGAAGAATAGCTGCTATACAAATGTAGGAGAACCTATACAATGCAGTTTGAATGAAGGGAACTACCGCTGGAAAATGCAATAATGTAGAACTCCTAATATATGGCTCAAATAATTTCGGGAGTAGAGATATAAGCTCCCAAGCACAGTTTCAAGACAACCCAAAAAGGGTTTCCGAAAATACCCCAAAGTAAAAAATGCTGAAATACAGCCCTAGGCTGAATAGCAGCTGCAAAATAAATACTGGAAGGAGGTGGCTGAAATGATAAAGAAATGAATATAACTCCTCCAATAGAACCTCCAAGTGAAAGGATGATCCCCTCACTGAAGACCTCACCCTCCAAATGAATCATTGAATTCTCCTCTAAAAATATACCATAGAATAACACAGTCCTTGAGGGAAACTGTGCTGTAGGAGGTGGGAATAGCTGGGCCTGTTGAAAAATAATGAAATTAAGCTCCAAGACCTTCCTTGTTAGCCTCACAATGAAAAGGCTCCCTCTCCACTGAAAAAAAAACACTGAAAGTGGCCCTCAAAATCCTCCACTGCTTCTATCCTGCAACACAACACAACTCCACCAGAAACTACGCTGTAACTGAAGACTGAAGCTTGGCCATAATGGCGAAATGTGGAAATTTAGTGAAATACTCTTCCTAGAGGCTATTCTAGGAAATAGGTGGGATTACTGCTCGGGAACACCCTATGATAAACATCACAACAATCTCAGCTAAATAATTGGAGAGTGCGAGAAGTCATATAGACCATAAAATTAATAATCAATAACGTAACCATCTATGGCTACCTTGACCTCCTTATAAACAATGTGAGACTTCTCACCTTGGGTCCCACTCATTTAAGTCACTACTATCATGGAGACTTTCTCCGATTCACATTGCGTTGTCTCTCATTGATGATATACTCCCTCCATACCAGCATTGTTGATTTGGTCAAACTTGACCTTGTCCCCATGCATTAGCCCCTGTTCACACATGAAGGTGGTTTATCCAGCTATTAATATGATCCATTTTTACATTAAGAGGGGTTTTATTCCTACTAAAGATATTTATGGGTCTCCTGACCCACTTATTCATATATCTAAATGCCAAAAGAAAAAATTAATATTCCAATTTGTTGCATGCTAATTTAGGAATATTACAGTCCTCCCCTCCCAAATGTTGCTTGTCCTCAAGCAACTACAAGGATAAAGTTGAACAAGCTCCTCTCCTCCTCATGTAGCATCCTCATATGATAAGCTCATCTAATGAACAAAATGTTGTCTCATCAATAAGTCTCCAAGTTGCTCCTCCTAAGTGTGCAAGTTAGCTTTTGGTGACAAATCAAAATAGCTATCATCATGAAGAAGTGGAATATCCATGGAGGAAATGATATTCTTTCTAGAAGCCTTATCGAGGCATGGAATTTGAAATATATTGGGAATCATCATTCCCATGTGAATCTTCCATTCCCAAGCTATCATACACACAAAATTAACCACCCTCCAAAATGGTGACTCATGGAAAAAAAATCCTCCACCTTTGGCTCCTGAAATGTAGGTGGGATGCATATATAAACATGATAGACCAAATGGTCTACCCCATGCTACCTTTCTCTCCACTTATGGAAAGTGTAGAGCTGCTGTTGAATTTGGGCTGCAATAGTGTTGCCCTCAAGAGACAAAGGGATGACTGGATCTTCAAAGACCCCTTCTCTAGTATCATGAACCTTGCTAGCCCAAGCCATATCATACAAAGTGAATAGAACATCATCACCATATGGAATACAATTCAGAAATATGCTGAGTTTTATGTGTAATTCTGGATGGTACCAATGGTTTCTCTAGTGGACACAATGTAGTTTTGCTAACTGTTGTTTTAGAACATCATGTGGCAAGTTGTCCTCCATCAATTTGCTAGCTGTGCATGTTTAATCATCTATTAAGAAGTAGTAAATGGCATTATATATCCATTGAGCATAACAATAATAGCACCACACATGCCCAAAGCCATCCAAGGAAGGGTTTCCTTCATCACTGATATTGGTCTTAGAAAGACCATGTAGCAATAATAGAAAATGACCCTCTTGTGGAGAAATCCACTGTACATATATGGCAAGAGAATGAAAATATTTAGTTAGATGAACAATAATTACAAACATACCATTCTTACCATGCATTGTGAGTAGGAAAAAGACGAGGTCCATGGATGAGCCCTCCCATGAGAAAATGGTCTAAAATTTAAAGTGATACATACTCCCATTGGAACACTCCATCAATAGATGCATACTCCCAAGTGACAGCGCCGTTGGCCTTAGTGATAAGGCTCTTGTCACCCCATGACTCCATTCATTGAAATTCCACATGCCAAAGTCATCCACCTTGATGTTGCTATAAGTGGGAGATTCCTCCTTATGTGGGATTACCTCCTGACTTTTAAAAACTAATGAGTATCCCCTTTTCACCATGATTGTGCCCCCATATACTTCTGTAATATCATGCAAAGTATGGGAGAAAATCAGCCCATACTCTCCCAAGAGCAACCAAAGCAACAATAGCTCTTGCTGCCTCCCCACATCTCCATTATATAGACCATGGAGTACAAACATGATGATTAAAAAAAAAATTATCACATCATGCCAATGCAACCAAACTCCTTGCTGCCATATAATGCAAATTTCATGCCAAGTCCCAACTACTAACATACCCTCAAAGATAGGATATGTTACATGAGGTCCAAACTCTTTCAAGAGTAGCCAGCGCAACCATGCCTCATGCTGCCTTGTGTCATAGATATGCAAGTGGCTCACCAACCTCATGCTCACCATCCACACCCCCTCATCCAAATGTGAGTGTGTCCCTCCATACTCAACATTGGTATCCCTCCAATGGAGAATACCATCCTCCCAAATCAAATCAATATCTCTACACTTCATGGGATGTTGAAGTGTAGCCTCTTGGAGATCTCCATATGAAGACCACTCATCAATGACCATGCTTAATCCATAAGGATCCACATATACCGAAAGAAAAATATTCTCATTGAGCTATTAAGTGCTCATCAAGAAGGATCCATCATAATAATGGGAGATAAGATGTTTCTCATCAACCATTTGCCTATCCCCTGTTACATATGTATAATGGTCATTGGGATGCTCCAATAATCATTGGGCCTCCAACTCATCACTGCTGCTCCATGACAGCGCTGCTGATCTCCATGATGGTGCATATGCTGTCTCCAGATCATTCCCAATGGTGAACATAGAGTTCTGCATAAGCTATTTAAGACAATGCTCATCCTATCCTCCAAAAATCTACACTCCAACCCCAAGAGTTGTGTGCAACTCATCAATGACATACTAGGATGAATGTATATCTCCTCCTTGATTCTATGAAGGGTCCTCTATGCAGTGATAGTCTACTACTCCAACTCAGCAACGTGTTTTGATCCTAGGTCATGCAATGACATGTCCCCACAACCTTCCATATGATGTGCTAAAATAATAGAAAGTGGAAACATTTGCATACCTTGGTTTTTCTTGGGAACATCTTGTACTACTACAAGGGTTCCTCTAACCAGTGTGATGACTTCCCAAACTACTGATGATGATGGCTGCACCCGTGTTGGTCTCCTCCTCCTCATGCATCTCCTGGATAATGCATGGGACTCTAAATGCCAAAGGATCATGATCAATTTTCAAGGGTGCAAGTGCCCCTTCTCCTGATGCAAGTAATCCTACAACAAGTGGTGGTGAAGGTATCTTCTCCTCTGATTTATTCTTGTCAAACTTCTTGATCAAACTTTGAGTAAAATCTGCATATGCAGTCACTCTTGCATGACTCAAAAGGATAAACCACCAAATGTTTGCTTCACCCTCAAGGTGTAGCGCTGCAATCTCAACAGCTTCTTTCTCTACCAATGGATGTAGCAAGAAGAATGCATCCAAATTCATTCCCCAAGTCCTTGCTGTGCATGTGGATGACCCATGAAATGTATATAATAGAAATCTATTGCTGCAAATTATTCTTTCTTCCTTGAGCTGGATGAACTGTGGGAGAGTTAGATTCTCCTTGAAAGCCCTTGCTTGAGATTTTTATTCTGCAAGATACTTACTTAGAATCTCATGATCTAACTGTCCTCCATATCCATGCCTTTTGTATTCTTATTCAAAATAAAAAGGCATAGTATGTTTCTTTGGAGCTCTATGCAATACTGGTTCTTTCTACTGATAGGAAGTGCATGGAACTTCCTCATCTTAAAACCTTAGTGTGGTTTCATTGCTTTTCTCCATTTTTCTTTACTTGACCTCCTTGGTAAGGTCCTTCTTATATCTAAAAAGAGATGAAATAAAACTCATTCCTTCCATCATTCTCATCTCTTTCTCCTTCTTCTTATTATCCTAATAGCATAATGGTTGAGATCCACAGGCTGAGCCAAGATTATTCTCTGATACCACTATAATATTCCAAAATGGGAAAGATAGGAATATAGAACAAAATACTGGAAATAAAAGTGAATAAAATTACACCAACATGTGTGACAAACATGGAGCCATTTTATTATGTAAATTAGCAGTAAATAAGTACAAGAAATATAGACACAACTCAGATAATCAAGGAAAAAAAGCCTCCCATGAATACATATGCCAAGACATGAAGAATAGTTACTATACAAATGCAGGAGAACCTATATAGTGCAATTTTAATGAGGGGTACTGCTGCTGGAAAATTTAATAATGTATAACTCCTGATATATGGATCAAATAATGCTGGGATTAGAGATCTAAGCTCCCAAGCACACTTTCAAGACAACCCAGAAAGGGTTTCGAGAAATACCCCAAAGTACAAAATGCCGGAATACAACCCTAAGGATGAATAGTAGCTGCAAACTGAATAATGGAATGAGGTGGCTGAACTAATAAAGAAATGAATAGAACTCCTCCAATAGAACCTCCAAGTGAAAGGTTGATCCCCTCACTGAAGACCTCACCCTCCAAATGAATCACCGAATCCTCCTCTAAAAATACACCATAGAATAACACAGTCCTTGAGGGAAACTGCGTTGTAGGAGGTGGGAATAGCTGGGCCTATTTCCAAATAATGAAATTAAGCTCCAGGACCTTCCTTGTTAGTCTCCCAATGAAAAGGCTCCCTCTCCACTAAAAAACAAACACTGAAAGTGGCCCTCAAAATCTTCCACTGATTCTACCTTGCAACACAACACAACTCCACCAGAAACTACGTTGTAGTTGAAGACTTAAGCTTGGCTAGAATGTTGGAATGTGGAAATGTAGTGCAATACTCTTCCTAGAGGGTATTATAGGAAAGAGGTGGGATTCCCACTCGGGAACACCCTGTGCTAAACAACATAGCAATCTCAACTAAACAGCTGGAGAGTGCAAGAAGTCAAATAGGCCAAAAAATCAATAATCAATAACATAACCATATATGGCTACCTTTCCCTCATAAACAATTTGAGCCTTCTCACCTTGGGTCCCACTCATTAAAGTCACTACTATCATGGAGGCTTTCTCCCATTCACACTGCGCTGCCTCTCATTGATGATCCACTCCCTCCATACCAGCCCTGTTGATTTGGTCAAACTTGACCTTGTCCCCATGCATTAGCCCATGTTCACACATGAGGGTGCTTTATCCAACTATTAAGATGATCCATTTTTATATTAAGAGGGGTTTTATTCCTAATAAGGAGATTTATGGGTCTCCCTACCCACTAATTCATCTATCTAAATGCCAAAAGCAAAAATTAATATTCGAATTAGCTGCATGCTAATTTAGGAATATTACACAGACTTCTATATTAATATGAAAAATCAACTTCAACCCCAATCGTTCATACAAAAAAATATATACACTACTTCACTTATGGTAACCTGCATGTATACGGTCTTTTCTATGGAGAAACTTGCATATAGATCTTTATATACTTAAATTAGATATTTTAACAGACTAAGAATAGATCAGAGACTTTAAGTCACACTATGTCAGATTTAGAGAACCCTTATTCAGTCAGCGACATCCATCATTCTCAATCAACCAGAAACTGATCAAATTTATACATAATCAATTAGCAGTATAAATAGTATTCAAAAAATCCAGATCTACACAAAGAATTCATTGGCAGACTACAGAAACAAAACATAAATGATTAGACATTTTCTTCCACGATATTCAGAAAAACCCTAATTTCCATATGCACTTTTTCTGAAATGAACCCGCGGGTATATGTGCTTTCACTGTGACGAACCAACGTATATATATGTAAATATTACATAACTACATAACACTTCGAAGTAGAAAAATTGCTCAGATCATATCATTTACTTTAGTAACTATGCGCCAGACCACAGATCTAAACAACTCAGAAACAGATCATGCAAATACATAGTCATTTCAGGTTTAGAGATCCCAACCCATTATTGTATTCATGAGTGCATAAAAAAAATCATATCTATCCATTGAATATAGCCCAATCCATGTAGATATACTTCAGACTAAGGTATTCATTCAATTCTTATTCTCATGCACACACTTGGACTATGATATTCTCCTTCTTATATAGCTTGAGCCTTAGCTAATACCATGAGCCAAAAACCACACAAGTGCTGGTGGTATTCTTGGATGGGATCAAATAGCCATTATTGCACTCAATATTGTGGGCTAATACCATGGTAAAGACCCTTGGTATGGTTAAAAATAGTGCACCAACACATACAAGAATTTTCTTCTTTGTACCCATATGTACGCGACTTTTCTTCATCGAAACTGAGTATACACTAATTCTAGATGTATACTCGGGTTCCCTTTATCAAACCTTTGGGTATATGTGGGTTCCCTTCATCAAACCTACGTATACATCTTGAAACTTTACCTTCAACATTCCTCTGTCACTAACTGGAATTCCTTTCTCTGTCACATCTGAACTGACCTATAGATACATCAATTTTACATCTTTAACAAATAGGTTTTTATGAAAAGGAAACTCATCGAGTAGGTTTCCATCGAGGACAACATATTACATCATAATTCCAACAATTCAATGAAGTATTTTCATAGAGTCCATTTAGTTCGGTTTATTGAAGAACTTCTATAAATGCATTTGTAATTTAGATGTGAAATACCTAAACACAAGAACTATTATTAATATTTTGGCTCTATTTGAGTAGGAGGACCTTAGTAATTTTATAATTTAATGTACATAATGTGAAAAAACGCTAATAGTAAGAGAAGTGTAATTGAAAAGTGAAAAAGAGAAAATAAAAGAGATAATGGAATTGGATTTGAAAAATTATAACCTTTATATTGATAATTCCAAGAAAAGGAAATATTCATGAGCCTTCTTGATGGTGAAGCTTCATTTCGAGAGGAGCTCCAATATAATATGCATATTTGACAAGAATTTACATAGAATTATAGCTCTATAAATAGTTATTACTAGAAAAATGTAACAACTTATGGTCTGATCATTAGTGAGTACAAAACCACCTCGTAGGTCTTATTCAATAAGGATGAACCTTTTATAACAAATAACTATCCATTAACTAGTCAATGGGATTTATTCAAAGAAAAATGACCTCTTATAGTGATTGATTAAATCCAAAGTGCCCCAAAATAGGGAGGTTAGGTTAAGGCCCTAATATGGCCTTCCCCATTGAAAGCAATGTTGTTAAGTAAAATTTTTGAGTTACATATCATTCCACAATATTTGATCTAAATCATATCATTATATTATTTGTGATACATCTTGATGATTTTAGAGTGAAAAATTTAGAGGAATCCACTTGTAGAACCATTTTTTATGAACGGGTCCAAGTTGGGAAAATTGGGGTCTCAAACCTTCCAAAACTAGTTGAAGGCATTAAATATTGTCTTTTGCGGGTAAAAGTTGGTCGCTTAAGTTTCAAAATCCTTAATGATATTTTACACTAAGAAACCTCTCGAATGACATAAGAAACACCTTAAAAAAATTGTGTATCCAAAAATTATGGCACTCAAAAGTAGACCTTCCTATTTTTGCCACCGTGATTCAAGAGGATGCCACGTTAGCCCCCATTATTCATGAAAAGGGGCTAGCCACATGATCATGATGAATATGAATCTATAAGATTCAATACTTTAAATCTAGATAAGATTCAAAGGAGTAAAATTTAACCACTAGTAGGTTATCGGGTTGTGTAATAACTAGGCCACTGGGTGGAAAAGGTGTTCTATTTGATTGGGAGTGCATTTTGTTCCATATATGAGAAGAATAGAGAAAAATGGATAGTGAGAGAAAAAAAGGAGAGGATTAGTGTAATTTGTAGCCCATGGGACACATGTGTCACTCCTTTTCACTTGCATCCATTTCCATTCAGAGAATGAGAGAGCAGAGAGACCTCACCTTCCAACCAGGCCTTGTATGGGTTTCCCAAATCATATCTTCTGTTCAGTATGGTTTGTGAGTTTTAATTTTTTATTCTCCATTTTCCATAATTTATCTATTGCATGAATAAGAATAACACAATAATTAATCAATCCAAAAATATAAGGAAAATTTAACCCTCATAATGTATATTTTATATTTTCAAATATAATTTAGTAGATATGTTGCGACAAACTATCCAGTGGAATATCCAAAACAATTTATGGATCATATTGGTATTAGAGCATGTGTCTTTAGATATTTTATGGGAAGTTTTAGGGGATCCATATTCGCTCAAGCAAAAATTCATAAAATGCTAGCCATGGGTGACAAATTTATTAATAACCCTTGAGATGTAGTATAAGAGAGGTTCTGAAGGTTGGAAGAATAGGTCGTAGATATGAACCATAACATGGATCTCCTTATGGAGGATCTAACGAACAAGTTGGGAGTTGGAAATATGTAGGTTACAACTTAGATTTTAATTCAAAGGGGAAATTGGGGACTGGGAAGAACCAGAAAGGGAGTTTAAGAAACAACCTCAAAAGGGACAACCAAGTTTAAGTGTTATGAACCATTCATATCCCATGTTAAATACAGAACCAAAGGTTAACATTAAGACATATGAAGGTGATATTTATGAATTTAATTCAAATCACTAATTGCAATAGTTAGAGGTTTATTTTAGTGTTCTCTACATAGAGGAATAACATAAATTTTCATTTTCTCATTTGAAATTAGAGGGCCATGCCCTAACATGGAGGGAAAACCACACAGAAACCCTAAGACTAGAATAGGATCCTCCAGTGACTAATTTGAATGCTTTGAAAACTATCATAATGATCCAGGTGGATATTGGTGTTCACTCGCCTATTCCACTTGGGGCCCCACCATTCTCTCTTTCATTTTTTTCATTTTCGGCACAACTTACTATTTTTAGCAGTTTTTTCGGGTCCTGAACTTCCGGAGCCATTTTGAGGCCCTAAACGATGTTTTTTGGGAAAACTAGGAGCAACATGAGTCGTTGACCAATGTTTCTCACTCAAAAGTTGTATTCCTCGGATAGATATTTCTAACGAGCTATGGAGCACGTCAAACAGAGATTGGATGCCAAAGTTACGTCCCCGGGAAGTTGAAACACCAATTTACCCAAATGGGACCCATAGTTTTGGCGCTTCATCTCCTAAGGTTAGGGTTTTGGATTCTTAGGGTTTTCCATTGTTTCTAAGTAATAAATAGGCCCTTGAGCCTCATTATAACTCAGTTCAGAGGCTTGTAGCCACCACATATCTTCTCAGAGATAGCTACCAGTGCCCTAGCTAGTTTATTTCCATTCTGTTTGTAAGAAAAATTCAGTTCTTTGATATTAATGAAATGAAGTGTTATTTCCACTGTATATTTGTATTTACGGTTATATGTTTATTCTATTGCATTCCTACATAAATCTGGATCAGTTGTATCAGAGAAATCTGCCTTTTCTCGATCCTTCTTTGTATGTCCCCAACGAGGTTGGGGTATAAGGAGTTAGGGCTCGATCTGGTGGAACCTTTGCAAGATCAACCTCGCAAACCCCGACAGACGCCCATGGGGGACGAAAAGAAAGATGAGGGAGTAGGATATCCTATCAAAATATCGCTCGAGGAGGCCCTCGAAAAACAAAGGAATGCGATGATGGATAATTTTTCCCAGATCCTTCAATGGCTGCCCACCCGCGGCACATCTGCATCCAGCAACCACTATGGAGGTGCGACTCCTTTTAAGGTACAAGTAAATTTTGACATTCCCATATTTGAGGGTCAAATAGATGCAGATGCCATAGACAGATGGTTGAATCTATTATAAGGATGTTTCTCGGTTCATGACTTTTCTAACCGGGAGAAGATTATTTTTGCACTCCTCAAAGCTACCCCCCATGTCAAGGACTGGTGGGAAACCTACTATGAGAAAAAACACTAGACAAAATCCTCTCTATTCTCGGCCGTACCAACTTGGAATATTTTTGATACGTAATCAAGGAACAATATTATCTTGTGGGGACCTATGAGGACAATTACATACAATGGACCACGTTGCGACAACAAAGGGACCAAGATGTGCATGAGCTGAAGAATCTATTCCATACCCTGCACACAAAGTTGGGTATCAAAGATTCAAAGAAACATTTGGTACTAAAGTATTGCAGTTGTCTACATAGATACATTCAGGAGGAAATGGATGTTACACCATTTTTTGGTCATCTAACCTACTATCACTAGATGGACCCAAGTACACCATGTAAGACCAATTTTACCCTAAGTAAAATTGCTTTCACTATGTGAAATAACTTAATAAAACACATTTATTAGGTTTTTTATCGTCTAAACAGGAAACCCCAAAAGGAAATATTAAACAAACCTATATTTGTTTGATTTTCCTCAAGGAATAATCAATTAAA
>JAXQQM020061594.1:0-52087 GCA_034641835.2 Pinus albicaulis | reverse complement strand
CCCTTAAATTATTATTGGTAGGTCGGCTAGGATTACATTGTGGCCCACTAGGATTACATTATGGCCCCATGGACTCCTATATATAGAAAGGAGATTTTGTAGATTGTATCATCCAAGAATTGTTCATTCATGTAATGTATTGGAGGTTGCCCCCTAGAAGTGGCTTATTTCTAAGGCGTTGATATCTCTTTTCTTCTATTTTTGGAGCTGGTTACACAACATTTGGTATCAGAGCTTTGGATTCTAGGGTTTTGCTGCTCCAAATAGGTCATCGTGGAATTTTCGCTATAACTTTTTTCCTACGAAGCTTAAAAAGCTGAAATTTTTAGGGTGCGAAGCTGAAATTGTGAGGACGTTTTTCTAAAAATTTCAGAGCTTGGTTCACAATATTTTCGGAGATATGATCTGTGGAAGTTAGGTCTTTTTTCAAGCTCCTAAACAGGTCATCGTGGAATTTGCGCTATAAAATTTTTTCTATGAAGGTTCAGAATCTGAAATTTGTATGGTTCGAAGCTGAAAGCCTAAGGAAATTCGTCAAAAAATTTCAGAGCTTGGTTTGCAACATTTTTGGAGATATGATCTATGGAAGGTAGTGCTTTTTCAGGCTCCTGAATTTCATCTCAAAGAGGTGATCGTGGGAAAAGTTCAATAACTCTCTCTCTGGGCATCGGATTGGAGTGACGTAAAAAGTGGTTGCAAGTACACAGACTGTATTTTCTTGGCTATCAATTTTAGAGATGAAGGACGAGGCAATGACACGTGGAAATTCGTACAAGTTTGCTCTACTGAACCAGTTCAAAATTGGGTCATTGTGGGAGATTGGAAATAACTTTGTCTTGAAGAATCCAAATCAGATCATACCTGTGGCATTTGAAAGATATTTCAAAAGGCTACTATAGAAGTGAATTTCAGATATTGAATATTATCAATTACAGATATAATTCAATTTCAATACAGATCTCCTCAAAAGCAAGTAAAAGGTGTGTATTTTTTTTCCGAATTGCATAAGTCTTGTTTGAAGAATCAAGTTGAATTGATTCCAAGGGAATATTGTAGAATAGATATCAATATTGGATTCTAAAATGGCCCTTAAAAATAATTCAACTCCCATTAAGCCTTTAGAAGGCTCTACTGTGACTCATGAAGACGAAGAATGGCAACATGACATATCAAAATTACAAGAGCAAGTGCAACAAATTTCGCTCTCGCAAAGAACAACAAAAAATGAAATGGAAGTTTTGAAGAAAGGCATGGAAACTAAGATGGATGGTTTGAAGAAAGGCGTGGGAGCTAAGATGAATGGTTTGGAAGCTAAGATGGATGGCATGGAAGTGGGCATGGAAGCTAAGATTGATGACATGGAAGCTAAGATCGATGAAAACATGAAGGACAACATGGAAAACATGAAGAATGATCTAAAAGCATACATGGAAGGCTTGATGACAAGCTTAAAACAAGAAACGATTCCTAATGGCGGAAATATAGTAGAATAACCTCATGATGAGAACAAAATAAATGTTAATCGTGATTTCATAACCTCTAATGTTGGTGGGAAGAACCACCATATTCCAAAAATGGATATGAGGAAGTTTGATGGAAAGGATCCTGTAACATGGATACTACGGATGGAGCAATATTTTGATCTCCATAACGTGCAAAACACACAAAAGGTACGCATTGCAAATTTACATTTAGAACAAAATACATTTGTATGGTATCGATGGCTTTGCTCCCGTAAAAAAATTGTCACTTGGTCAATTTCTACGGAGGAAATGATAGCACATTATGAGGATACAAAGAGAAACACCTTCTTTAGCCAATTGATAAATCTCAAACAAAAGGGTTTAGTGGGGCAGCACATTGAGGACTTCCAAAAATTGAATATAAGGGTAACTGACATTCCAGAGGAACATAGGATTGGTCTCTTCATAGGCACTTTAAGGGATAACATCCAACATGAAGTTCGTGTTTTGGAACCGGATTCATTGGAGAAGGCATTCAGGTTGGCAAGAAAATTTGAATGTAAAATTATGGCGACAAGGAAGCCTACCACTCAATTCTATAAAGAAGGAAGTGTTGCTATGCCTAGATTTCCACAACCTACAAGGTTGACACCACAAAAATTGGAAGAAAAAAGAGAAAAAGGGCTTTGCTACATTTGTGATAGCAAATACACTAAAGGTCATAAGTGTGCTGAGAAGAAATTATTTTACATAGATTGTGAAGAGGAAGAAGAAAATGAACAAGAAGAGGATATACACCGGGAACCAACCCTAGAAGAGGAAGAAATGAATCCGACCATATCGTGTAATGCACTGGCAGGAATTACCACTCCTCAAACTCTCAAGATAGAAGGACATATCAAGAAGAAAAGAGTAATAGTGTTGATTGATTCAGGTAGCACCCATAATTTTATTCATTGTAAGGTAGCCAAGGAATTAAATTGTTTCCTATACCCAGCACCAGAATGTCAAGTGATGGTTGCAAATGGAGGAACTATAAATTGCTCTGGAAAATGCCATAATATCAAGCTAACCATGGGGGAATATGTATTGACTAGTCCAATGCTTGCCATTCCTATGGGAGGTGTTGATGTTGTACTAGGAGTATAATGGTTACAATCTCTGGGGACGGTAGCTTTTAATTTTCAAGAACTTTTCTTGAAATTTTTTTCAGAAGGAAAGGAAGTCGAATTATGGGGTATTGCGGGGAATATAGGAAGGATAATAAGCTCTAATGTCATGACAAAGCTTCTAAATAAATAACAATGAGGCGTAATTGCACAATTATGCTCACTAGAAGTTCCAACATCAAAATCATCTATTTCTGCAGATCTCGAACAAGTCTTGGACAATCATTCCAAGGTGTTTGAAACTCCCAAAGGACTCCCACCTATTCGTGATCATGATCATGCTATTCATTTGATTCCGGGAAGTGTTCCTCCAAACATCAGGCCTTATAGATATCCTTACTTCCAAAAGAGCGAAATTGAACGTATGATTGCAGAAATGTTAGAGGCGGGTATAATTCAACTTAGTCAAAGTTCTTTCTCTGCTCCTGTAGTATTGGTACACAAGAAGGATGGATCATGGCGAATGTGTCCAGATTATAGGGAGCTCAATAAGCTCACCATTAAAGATAAATTTCCCATTCCTGTGATTGACGAATTATTGGATGAATTACATGGAGCAATTTATTTTACCAAGTTGGATCTTCGTTCAGGATAACATCAAATTAGAATGAATACCGAAGATATTCCAAAAACAGTATTTCGAACTCATGAAGGTCATTATGAATTTTTGCTCATGCCTTTTGGCCTTACCAATGCACCTTCTACATTTCAAGGGTTGATGAATTCTATTTTCAAACCCTTGCTTAGAAAATTTGTGCTAGCATTTTTTGATGATATACTAATCTACAGCAAGTCTTGGAAGGATCATGTTGAACATGTTGACAGGGTGCTCAAACTATTGTAGGAGAAACAATTATATGCAAAAACATCCAAATGTTTCTTTGGAGTACAAGAGGTGGAATATCTAGGTCATATTGTATCTCAGAGGGTGTTAAAGTAGACCCTAACAAAATTAAAGCCATTAAGGACTGGAAAGTCCCCACAACCATAAAGAAGTTGCGAGGATTTCTCGGGTTAACAGGGTATTATTGCAAGTTTGTTAAGAATTATGGGAGAATAGCAGCACCTCTAACAACATTATTGAAGAAAGATGCATTTTCATGGACTCCTGAAGCAACTAAGGCCTTTGAACATCTTAAAGAGGTAATGTGCCCAGCACCGGTCTTAGCTACACCAGACTTCAAAAAAACCTTTATCGTGGAATGTGACGCCTCAGGAAATAGAATTGGTGCTGTTTTAATGCAGGAAGGAAGACCCATTGCTTTTAAAAGTCATCCAATCAAACTAAAGTATTTACAAAAACCTATTTATGAGAAAGAGATGTTAGAAATACTGCATGCACTAAAGAAATGGCGAACTTACCTAATGGGAAGACACTTCAAGGTAAAAACGGATCATGATAGTCTTAAACACTTTTTGGAACAAAGACTATCTCCAGAAGAGCAGAAAAAATGGGTCACAAAGATGTTGGGTTATGACTTTGAAATAATCTATACAAAAGGAAAGTTTAATGTTGTTGCAGATGCACTCTCAAGAAAGAATGAAGAGGTGGAAACATTGCTTTGTTCCATTTCTATTATCCAACCAGATTGGTTAACCGAAGAAAGAGATGAATGGAAGAAGGACAACGATGTATGGAAACTCATTCAAAATTTGCAGTAAGATCCTAGTACATCTGATACATTTAGTTGGAAAAATGATTCCTTATGGTACAAAGATCGCTTATATCTTCGTAAGAATTCCCAACTAAAACAAAAAATTCTTCTAGAATTGCACACTTCTCCTTTAGGAGGACACTCGAGATTTTTAAAAACTTACCACAAGGTGAAGAAATATTTTTTTTGGGATGGCCTTAAATCTGATATTCAAAAGTTTGTGACAGAATGTTTGGTTTGCCAGTAGAATAAATTTGAGATAGTTAAGACCCCGGGACTTCTACAACCTTTATCCATTCCAAGTCAATGTTGGGAGGAGATTTCAATGGATTTTATCACAGGTTTACCTAAGTTCGAAGGAAAGAATGTCATCATGGTGGTAGTTGATAGACTTACCAAGTATGCACATTTTGTGCATTATCTCATCCATTTAAAGCAAGTACAGTTGCTACTACATTTATGGACAGAATTCAAAAGCTACATGGAAGCCCAAGGGTTATTGTGAGCGACAGAGATCCCATTTTTACTGGAAATTTTTGGACGGAGTTATTTTCTTGTTTGGGTACTCAATTAGCTCATAGCTCATCTTATCATCCTCGATCTGATGGTCAAACTGAGATCGTAAATAAATGTTTGGAAGGATATCTTCGTTGTTTTGTATCTGATAAACAAACACAATGGGTCAAGTGGTTACCTCTTGTTGAATGGTGGTATAACACTTCCTTCCATACTGTAGCAAAAATGACCCCATTTATGGCACTTTATGGATATCATCCACCATCCATCACATCATCTTTAAGGGAAAATTCGAAGGTTCAAGCAGTGGAAGATCACATCGAGCATCAGCAAGAAGTTCTCCAACTCTTAAAGGGTAACCTGAATTTGGCACAAAATCGAATGAAACAATAGGCAGATCAACATCCCAGCGAGAGAAGTTTTGATGTAGGAGATTGGGTATTTTTACGGCTACAACCATACAAACAAATGTCCCTCAAGAAAGCTAAGAAGGATAACAAATTATCGCCAAAGTACTATGGTCCTTACAAGGTGTTGCAAAAGATTGGTACTATGGCATACAAATTGGAGCTTCCTGCTTCTTCGCGAGTACATCCAGTTTTCCATGTTTCATGCTTAAAGAAGGTTATAGGTGAAAATCTTCCAGTTCAAACAATATTGCGAGAACTTGATGAGGAAGGAAAAATCATATTGGAACCTGAAGCGGTCATGGAAACAAGAACTCGACAACTACGGAATCGATCAATTTCAGAGTATCTCATCAAGTGGAAGAACTTACCCACTGAAGATTCTACATGGGAGGATGAGAATTTTATACAGAAGCACCCGAAGCTACTCAAGTGTTGAGGAAAACACTTTTTTTGAAGGAGAGGGGCATGTTAGGTCCCTATATCACTAGTATAGTCCCTTATTATTGTTAGTGTAAACCCCTTATTGTTATTATTGTACCCTTGTAACCCCCATTTTGTTATTATTGTGCCCTTAAATTATTATTGTTAGGTCTGCTAGGATTACATTGTGGCCCACTAGGATTACATTATGGCCCCATGGACTCCTATATATAGAAAGGAGATTTTGTAGATTGTATCATCCAAGAATTGTTCATTCTAAGTAATGTATTGGAGGTTGTCAATCATCACTCTAACGACAAATACTTCTAACATATATAGTGCACTTACAATTCATCAGTTTACTGACTCCGGTCGATAATTTAAGCTTGAAATTAAAGAACATTAAATTGACTAAACATTGGACTTCACCAATGGTGGAGCAGACGAAAACCTATATCATATTGTGGTTGATGGTAAGATTTTGATTATGGTATTGTATCTTGATGATATGATACTGACAATTGATGAGCGTCTCATAAAATATTGCAAAGATGATCTTGTAAGAGAATTTGAGATGAAGGACATGGGTCTCTTTCACTATTTCCTTGGATTGGAAATATGGCAAAGAGATGGGGAGATATTTGTATCTCACGGAGAGTATGCTAAGGAAATTATGAGGAAGTTCCACATGGATGCCAACAAACCCATGGAAACTACTCTTTCATGAAACTGGAGGAAAGAGGATGCCACTTTAGGTGAAGTAGTGGATGCTACTATTTACAGGCATTTGGTGGGTTCACTCATGTATTTGGTGAACACACAACCCAACATATGATACATAGTTAAATAGTTAAGCAAAGCTATGGTTAAGATGACCAAGCTCTTTTGGAAGGTAGAGAAGCATGTGTTGAGATATATCAGGGGCACTACAGAGTATGGATTATGGTACTGAGAGATAGAGGAAGTGAAGCTTCAAGGCTTAACCGATGCACATTGGGCTAGGATTCCATCCGACCGTGAGATCACATCAGGAGGAATCTTCATCATATGATCAACAACAATTTCTTCATAAAACATGAAACACATATCATTTGCACTCAGTTCAGCAGAAATAGATTACATGACAGCCAATCAGGCTACATGCGAGGACATATGGATGAGGGAGATACTTGCTTGTTTATTTGGCAATCAGATGGATCTGACGGTGATACATTGTGATAAGGATAGTTGCATCAAACTCTTGGTTAATCCAGTATTCCATGAGAGGTCCAAGCATATTGATATCTAGTAATGCCATCTCATAGATTGTGTTTAGAGGAGGATTATGTTGTTAGAGTACATTCACACGGAGGAGCAAGTTGCAAACATCTTGATGAAGGCACTAGCAAGAATCAAATTCAAATTCCATAGAGACAAGATAGAGGTAGAATATAATCCCTTTCTTGTTGAGAGGGAGTGTTGAAATGGAACCCCAAAGTGGGGTTTCTAATTTAATTTTCCCTTAATTAAATTGGAAGAGAAATTGTATTTTTATCTAATAACAACTTGTATTAAAAAATATGTCAAAATGCCTCAGATAGATTAGGAAATTCGATTTTAGGCTTAGATATGATGCATGTAGAGCGATTATATGATTTAAGGGGGTCCAGTTTCGGTTATACATGAGTTGTAATTAGTTAAATCAATTAATTGAGTCAAAATCAGTTTAACTAGCTCTAACTGATATATGTGCTAGTGATAGGTCCAATGAATCAAATCTGATTTAATTCACAATGAGAAATCGATTAGTTAACTGATAATTCACTATAAATAATTGTTGCATGCCAATTCTAGGTAAGACCTAGTTGAGATAGAGGTTAAAGGGAAGATAACTATCAGTTCTATAATTAGAAAATTGTACAGGTTAGGTATAGAGTCAGTTTGAGACGTTAGATGGATTGTGAAGTTAAGGCAAGGTATTTTCCTATTTAATAGGGCATAGATTCCTCAAGGAATGCATGAGCAAGGAAAAATGAGCAGAGGCAGAGAATTGGCTAAGTATTTGTCTGATTTTTCCTAGATGAGTGTGAGACATTTGACAGAGTGCAGGAGTTCTCTTGTGAGAGAAAACATTATTTTTTTTAAGATCATTGAACTTATACAATATACAGATAACAGGGTTTTAGGCGGCGTGTTTTCTGTAGATATATCTTGTGTTGTGAAATTGATTGTTTATTTCTCTTAGTTTTTTATGTGATTTGCGATCATGTTGTTTCCACAAATTGTACAAGGGATTCAATATATTTTTTTAGTATATCATAAGATCCAATTGAATCTCATGGTTAGATTTTGTACATGCATGATGTTGGCAAAATCAAAATGGATTTTAATGTAAAATACTATAAAAGCAAGAATTGGAACTGAAAGAATGGAAATTTATGTTATTGACTTGAAATGAAAAATATATTATTGACATAATTGCAATTTAATCTATTGAAATGAATTGAAAAATAATCTTCAAACATAATTGAAACTATTCTATGAACAAAACCTGAATTTATTCTATTGGACTTAATTAAAAACTACTTTGAATAAAATTCAAAACAACTATAGAACTTCAAATTAAAGGAATGAATTCAAATACAAGCCTTGACAGATTACTAGTCTGTGAAACTAATCATGATCATTAAACTTGTTTAAATATCAGACTAGGTTGGAAATACAACTAAAGAGCTTATATTTGAATCTTTGGAAATATAATCATCAATAATTGAGTAATGGAATAAACAGTAATAAATAATGATAAAACATGAAACTAATTGCAGAATAATGTGAATTAAATGAATCAAGATAAAACAACTCCTCTATCTTATGACTCTCTAGGGGGCCCTCCTGTTAAGCACAAGGAAGAACAAAATCAAATAAAATCAATTAATGAAATGATTGCATTGTCCTTATATTTCGATAACAGAGTTTTAAGTTACAAATTTTAAGTTCTTCAGAACCTTATTATTCTCTAATTCCTCGAGTTATAAATCAATATAATACTTATATTATTTTTTATTTAACAATTATAAAATTCAATGTTGAAAGGAAAGTTCTAAAATTAACACTCAGTGTTTGAATTCGATTAAGAAATTGATCTTGCATGATTTTCTCTATTGTAGAAAATAATTCAAACTTAATTTATCCACACATCGTCTTATTCAAACGCATATACTCGCACACTTGATGCCATATTTTCCACATTCGTTTGATGTTGAAATTGATTCCATAAAACCCTTGCGCATAAACAGAGCAATGTTGACTTGTAATTTAACCGAACAAATTATCACTTCTGATGATATTTTGATTACACACAATATGTTGGTGTTAGTGTCTTTTAAATTTGGCATCTACTCATATCATTTTCTTGCCTTGAAAGTATTTGTATCCTATCTAACCATAGATTGAGTTTCCAAAAATTTAGTTAGCTATTGAAATGTCACAATTTGGTAGCCAAAGTGATATTTCAATAATTTTCACAAACAAAATCTAGATCTTGGGCTAAAATTGTTTGATACCTTTTGTTATGCCTAAATATGACCCAAAAGACCTGTTGGGGTTGTAAATATATCAAAACAAGTACATGATGGATGAAAATAATGGAAAAATGATGTTAAAATTAAGGACAATTCGAGGGTCCAACAGTCCCCCATGTTGATGATGTTGCATGTGCTCATGAACAAAACCAAAAACTATTATGTTTCTTTTCATGCCTGAATTAACATATCCATATTACATGGCATCCCCTTGTTTTTCACATTAATAAACAATACCATCTAAATTTTCTCATGAGAAGTTTTTCTTGTAGCCCTTTGACCTTATTTCTGAGCACTTTGTTGTTTGCTTTGATATTTTTTTTTCTTATACTAGAAACACATTCTTAACAACATAGTGTCATCATGTGCCTTCAAAATTACATTATTTTCTTTAACCATTTAATTTTCTTCTATGATATACTTGTTTAGTTCCTCTAACTCATAAGTGTCTCGCTTGAAAGTATAAATGTTTTATTATTTCCCTTAAGAAGTATTTGTATGAGTTTCAGAATCAACTATAGGAACATAATCATATGAAACTTCTTCAAAAAATTGAGTTCCTTCAGGAGACAATAGCTTCTTCCACTCTCTTTGATCCAAAGTCTCCTAATATTCATAAACTTCTTGTTGGGTTGGATCAATTTCAAGAGTTTTTTTCAGTGGAATTTGATGTAATGAATATTTTTCATTTGCTAATATGTTAATATCATATTCCTCTTTAAGATTAATAGTCTCTGGAGGGTCTTAACCTGCTGGCTCACTTGAATGCTTGGAAATTCATTTACCTCTTCTTAACTTATGTTCTAGCTCTGACACTTCTTTTGTCGTCCTCCTTTTGTTTCCCTTCCTTTATATGTTTCCTTGGTTTTTTTGAACTCCGTATGTCTCATTTGTGGTCTTTGGTTCTTGTTCATTCCCGCTAGATTTTTTTCTTGTAATTTATTGTTTCTTATTTTAATGGTTAACATTTTCAAAATATTGGCTGAGTGGGAAGGAATCCTTTGTTTATTCTAGTGAAAATTCCATTTGTTCTGCTTCATTTCCAATCAATCCCTCTTCTTCTTCTAAGGTAGTCCCAGGGTTAAGGTTTTGAGATGTCCTTCGTCAACTTTTCCTAGTTTTGGTGTATCAAAATTATTATGTAAACATATAAATCTGTCTTTTCTTAAATGAAAATTAACTTGCTTGATTTTAGGCTTTTGTGATCCATACTGATTTTGATAATTTCTTTTGTATTAATCACATTTCAAGTTTTTGGTCGATGTTTCATACCAGCTAATGTGGTTCATCCTCAGAAAAGGTGAAAATTTAAGTCTATCAACTTGCTTAAACAATAGGGATGCATCCACTTCCAGAGATAACCGTTAGGAGAATAAAATCATTTAAATAAATTTTATTGATTATTATTATTGAATGTTTGATAAGAGAATAAGTCAACATATTAATATATTAATATAAAAATAAATATATAATCATTTATTTGAAATGATCAATATATTATATTATAAGAAAATAAAATATGTGCCTAAAAGGATCATCAATGAGTTAAGGAATAAAATGAATACATGAATTAATTAATTGATTAAATGTAAATAAATAAACATATAAATATATAAATAAATTAGAATAAATAAATAATAATAAAATAATTAAAAGATAAAAAGGGGCGATAATATTTGCAAGCTTTGGAGCGAAGATGCAAAGTGGAAGGCCCCGTGGAGATTAAGCTCACGCGCACAAATCTGAGCTCTCTGTCCATTAGGGTTGCTAAGGTGTTAGGGTTTTCGTAGGCACACTTCTTAAAACAACCGCAATCCCACCGTTGAGTCTTCTTCCATTTCTTTTGGTCGGTATCTACGGTGACAGGGAATGGTAAGCACGAGATTATCAGTTTAACTGTGCTAACAGTGGAAGATGAGGAGGTAGACTATTCGTTGGACCCGTTAGAAGGTGTCAACATTTGGGGATCTTCCATCTATCCTGTGCCACCTCATGCCTCATTGGCCCTCCACATACTTGAGGCGGCTTCTGTTGGACCTTGTTTCCCTCCTCCACTCCCTCATCCTCTCTTTGAACCGCCTTTGACCTCTGATTCTCTGTTGTTTTCGATTGACAACCTCCCATCCGTATGTCTGAGCTCCTCACTAGCATCGGGTTTGATAGTTTTCTCGCTGGACTCACTGAACTTCCTCTCCGCATGCCTCATAGGTACATCTCTATCTCCGCCGCATGGACCCTCCAGCTCTCAGCCCTTTGATATTTGGACCGTGCCTCCAATTTCATATCGACCTGATCTCTCATCTTCAGGTTGTTTTTCTGCCCTGCCTCTAACCCTAGCACAGGATGACAAAAATCTGATAAACTCTAATCATGGTTCTGACCCTAACCTGGGCCATCAGAATCCAAACCCTTCACGCAAGGGAAAAAATCGCTCAAATTTTATTAAGAAAAGAAACCAGAATTTTGACCTAACCCTCAGGGCTGGACTGCACATAGGCGAAGTGATGGATACAACTGACAGGGTCCTAGCGGGACATGTGAGGGGGTGAAGATACAGCCTCACATGCTTACGCAACTGGACAAATGAGATATGAAGGCCTATCATGGAAGAGCTGCCATGGATTGTGATCCTCCCTCGGGGATGGTTCGCCCTTCATTTGCACCGACCTGAGAAGGTTACATGGGTCCTTTCAAAATGGTGGCATATTGAACAGGCTCCTATCATGTTCAAAAGATGGAGCCCCCTTTTTGACCCTGATAGAGAACAAATTGGAGCTGGTCCAATCTGGGTGAGGTTACCTGGGCTTCCACTTCACTTTTGGTTTGAGGACATTATGAGGCACATTGGCAACACCCTCGGCACCTATTTAGATCCTAGAAAATCCTATCTCACCTCTGACATATGACTGTGGGTAGGATACTGGTACACCTGGATACCAAAGATGGGCTAGAGGAGGCAATTACACTGAGATGGATGCATTTTGTCAAAATAACAATCCTAGATTATGAAGGGGTCCCATATAGATGCCGAAGATGTCATGAATTATTGCATCTATACAAGGATTTCCCTCTCCTGAAGGGCTCAGATACAGTTGGAGATTTGGATCATGTACAGGCTAAATCAATCCCCACTGCTCCCCCCCCCGTCAATGCTGCAGAGGATTGTCGCAAAGGGAAGAAGACAGGATCGGGGTCCAAGCCCTCCTCTCCTCCTCTCGGACCTCCCTCCCCCTAGATGACTAGGGCTCGAGTTGCTACAACCGAGCTTGCTTCGGGTAACTCTCCATCCTATATCCATGTATCTCAAATTAACTCATCTGCATTTGTTTCTACAATCACACAATGCATTTCATCCCCCCCGCTTTCTATTCCTTTCTCTTCGGTAACTTGCCTCGGCACCCCCACACATCCCATTTACTTGGAGATCCCTCCCTCCATCCCTGCTCTTCCCCCCCTTACCCTCCCTGTGTATCATCCCCAAACTCACAAAACCCTCATCCCTATCAGCTCCGATATCTCTCCCATTTACAACCTCCCTCATCTGAGTCTAGTGGGCTCGGACTGATTGACCATATTTGAACAAAATCAAGTCGAGGGCAACACTCTAAAATCTCCAAGGCTATTATACAAGGTGGACTAGATATTGTTGAAGGCAAACAAAATACACTCGAAGGGGTCCTTAGAGCTCGAATGAACTGACCCATGGTTACCTTATGAAAATTATTTCCTTCAATTGTCATGGGTTGGCCAGCCCTGAAAAGAAATTGGCCCTGCGTAGATTACTCAATTGCATTTCCACTGATGTGATTTTTCTCCAAGAAACTCTTGACTCCTCTGAACATGTCACCTCTGCACTCCAAGCTATTTGTCCAGGCTAGAATTCCCAAACTTTGGATTCTCGAGGATGATCTAGGGGAGTATTAATTGAACCAACCCTCGATCCATAATAATCCTGAATCAAAGTGGGGGGGGAGGGGAGGATTTCTTGGGGTAAAAATTTTCTCATCTGAACTTGGATCAGAGAATCATTTCATTAACATATATGCACCTTGTTCATTGCGCTTAACCTTCTGGCACAACCTTCTCAACTCTTCTCTTTTATTTGCACACAACCTCGTCATAGGTGGGGATATAAATTTCTCTCTGGGATTAGCTGAATCATAGGGACCTCACGCAAATGAGTCCCACCATTTGATTGACATCCCTATGGCCCGAATACAACCCACATGGAACAACCATAGGACCGGGGAGGCCTTACTTTCCAGGAGGCTTGATCGATTCTTGATACATGATCTCTCACTAGCACGAATATATCATATCATCAATGGGTGGGCACAGGTGGGATCTCTGACCACTCTCCTATATATTTGGAACTTGCTCCTAGTCGAAGCAAGCCCTACAACTCTTTCAAATTCAATGCTACCTAGTTGGCTAGTCTTGAGTACATTGATCTGGTATCCAAGTATTGGACTACTCATCCTATAGCACCTACATCCTCCCCCTCAGTTGCTTTTGCTGCGAAGATGAATGATATCGAGAAACTTACTAAATCATGGGCCAGAGACAAAAGAAAAAATGATAAGAACACCCTGAATAAAATAGAAAAGGCTATTGAAAAGATTGAGTTGGCCTTGAGGTCTGGGACATGCTAAGAAAAAAATAGATCCCAACTATCGGAGTTAATATCAGATCGAACCCAGATCCTCATAGAACAAGAAGAGAGCTGACGCCTTCGAAGTAGAGCCATATGGCTAAAATCGGGAGATGGGAACTCCAAAATTTTCCACCAATTCGCAAATTGATGTAAATCTATCAACACCATATGGTTGCTTAAGGATCAATAGGGTAACCAAGCCCAGAGCTTCCATCAACTGGCTCAAATGGGAATTGACCACTTTCCTGACCTATATAAAGCCCCTGTCAATATTAATATGTCTGAGATTACCAGAGTGGCTAGGATATTTTCGCTTTTTGTGAATCAGGATGTTGAGGAATATTTAATGAGACCATTCACTCTACAAGAACTTGAGGACACCCTAAAATGGTTCCAGAAAGATAAGAGCACGAGCCCTAACAGATGGCCCATTGAATTTTACTTGGCCATCTGTAATATCATGGGACAAGACATCCTCAACCTAGTTGAAGAATGTCGAACTACTGGAAGACTATATGATGCCTATAACGCTACATTCATTTCTCTTATCCCCAAATTTGATGATACTTAGCATTTCTCTGATTTCTGCCCTATCTCCCTCTTCAATTTAATTTTAAGATCATAGCCAAAATCATCGCAAATCACATTAAGCCCATTCCCTTGGAGCACATTTCACTTGAACAATTTTCCTTTCTACACCATCGCCAAATTCATGAAGCAATTGGCACTGCTCAGGAGGAGCTACACTTTATCAAATACAAAAATCTCAAAAGTATCATTCTCAAACTGGATCTTGCAAAGGCTTTCGACCAAGAAAATTGGCTCTACATCTGAATGATACTCACGCACTTGGGCTTCCCCTACAATTTCATCAAATGGATCATGTGTTGTATCACTAATGTCTCCTTTAGTTTACTCATCAATGGCTCTGCATCTCCTTTCTTCCACTTAAAAAGGGGACTTCTTCAAGGCTGTCCCCTCTCACCTCTCCTTTTTCTTCTCATAATGGAAGCTCTTAGCTGACTGATCATGAATGAGAAACAATTGGGATGACTGCAGGGTATCAAAATAACCGAGGGATGCACTCTCAATCATTTGTTATTTGTAGATGATGTCCTCATACTGCTCAATGGATATATAGGTGACATACTATCCTTTGCCGAAGTACTTTTAGATTTCAACATAACCACGAGCATGTTGTGCAATGCTTTATAATATACCATCACCATTAACGGATGCTCCCCCCAGGAAACAGGACTAGCCCTTAATCGATTTCCTTTTCCATCCTTGAACCCTCAGGATGGTCTCAGATATCTCGGGTTTAGATTGAAACCCTCCGACTATCGTATTGCAGACTAAAGCTGGCTTATTGCAAAATTGGAAAAGTGCATAGGTACTTGGCACTAC
Source organism: Pinus albicaulis (assembly GCA_034641835.2). Taxonomy (NCBI): domain Eukaryota; kingdom Viridiplantae; phylum Streptophyta; class Pinopsida; order Pinales; family Pinaceae; genus Pinus; species Pinus albicaulis. The sequence goes on along the minus strand of JAXQQM020061594.1, from coordinate 36,833 downwards.
AGGTGGTTATCTCGGGTAGGCAGGCTAACTCTTCTTAAATCTATTTTGGAAGCCTCTCCTGTGTATTGGATGTCTCTGGCTTCAATACCCCAAGCCATCATTTCCCGCATTAAGCGACTCTGTAGCAGATTTATCTGGAATAGAAACAAAGAGGGTCGAACATTTGCATGGGTTAAATGGGACAACATAGGCCTCCCCAAAAAATGGGGAGGATGGGGAATCAAAAACATGGAAACATTTTCAAAAGCCCTTGCTACAAAAATGGGATGGGCAATCATGAAAAGCAAGAATCTCTGGACACATGTGGTCTATATGAGGTACATACGACCAATGAACATCTATGATTGGAAATCGGTCATCACATCCCTGCCTCATATCAGGAATGGTCTTGCTTGGAGAATCAGATCAGGGAACAAAGCTCGTATTGGCATAGATCCCTAGTTAGGCAGCGAGAATATACACTCAATCCCTCTGGATGTCATCAATCATCTGGCTGAGAAAGGTATATGTTTTATTGCACAAATAACAGAGCCACAAACCACGAATCTCTTCACACAAGGGTGAAAATCAGTCAACCAACTCAAGCTACCAGGGAAAATGCAACATGACTGGCATAAATACACATCAACACTGGCAGAATGTCATATTTGCATTGGCACAGGGGACGATGAGATCATTTGGGCCCCAGCAAAATCTGGTATCTACTCGCCAAAGGAAGGATACTTGCATATATACCTGGATCATCTCCCACATCGACGAGAATGGTGGTGGCATCTCATTTTGAAGCTCCCAGCTCCTCCTCGCACCAGAATTTTTATGTGGTGTTCACTCAACAACATAGCCCCTACCATGGATAAACTTCTCAAATGATCCATTCATGGTCCCACCTGGTGTAATCTCTATAGAAATGACTCTAAATCCATTGAACACCTTCTCCTTCAATGCAGATCCACTGTTACGCTTTGGTCACCCATTATTCCTAAACTGGGTTTCAATCTAACTTGGCAAGGCCTGAACTTAGAAGATGCATGGCAATCCTAGTGGAAATCTGCCTCTTCAAACAAATCCAGAAGCCTCCCTATCCTCGTATGTTGGGGCATCTGGCTGGCCAGGAATGCATCTATATTCAATGATCACTACCCAAAATGGCATTTGATTATGTCCAACATTATATCTAGCTTCTCTTGCATCCTCAAAGATGACCCTCCCAGACCTCCTTGAAATATCATTCCGCAGACCATCAATTTCAATATACCTTGGGCTTACTTTGATGGATCTACACAACCTATGGGATTTGGGGGAGGCGCTCTTCTACAACTCTCTCAGTAGCACTCTTATAGAATCAAGATGGGTCTAGGACTCATAACTAACAATTTTGTTGAGCTTATCACTCTCCGAAATCTACTTAGTTTGCATTAGAGCATAACATCCTTCACCTACAAGTTTTTGGAGATTCAAAAATCATCATAAACTGGTTCAACAAATCTGCAGCATGTCATGTACACACACTTCTTTCTATATTGGAATATTTTTGGCATTTGAAAGATAAATTCTCATCTATCTCTTGCTCTCATATATACAGGGAACGAAACAACATTTTTGACAAGCTTTCCAAGGAGGCAGCGGTCAAACACAAGGGGCTCTAGCACATAGAGGAGAAGAATGACACACAACACTTTAGTTATTACCACCATCCATTCATAGAACAACCTAATATTGTAGAACAATAGGTCTGATTTTGACTAAATTTTTGATAGTTTTTGATAGCATAGAACGAAGATCTTGATATATCTAGTTTAAATATTGTAATTATTGTAGTTATGCTACTTTAAGATTTTGATGTACACCCCAATGGGGAATTTTGAGGAACTAAATGTACGTGACAACAGTCACGAAATGCATATGCAATGCATCTACAGCATGTAATTTTCAAACTTAATGAAAATTATGATTTTTCTTTAGGAAAAAAAAGATAAAAAAAAATAATTGAAAAAGGATAACAAGCGAAATGTTAAAAAAACATAACAAATAAAGGAAAATAGAAAAAAGGGAATACACTTAAAATTCAACTATTTTATTATAAAGAAATTCAAAATAATATTATATTACTATAATATTATTATATTATATTAAAAATAAAATAAAATAGAATTAGTTAATTAAAAAAAAAACAAGGTGGGAAGGAGACATTCAAGAAAAGATAATAGGCATCCAACTCCTAGTCATTTTAAAGCCATTGTCCCTATTGATATTAACCACAATTTTATCAATCTCGATGGGTTCCCTTAACTTCCTATGATGGAATTGATCAATCCTTGCGATGACTTGAAAATTATTAATGTAGACATGGTGTTTGCACATCCCTCTTGTAGTAGCCTTTTGTCATTTTGCAGATTTGTGATATCTTATGGATTCTTGTTAATTGAATACTCTTTTGGATTCTTATTAATTTGAATGGGACTACATGTCTATGGGGTCTTGGATAGACGGTGATTAGGTGATTTCTTAAGTCACTCCTTGATGTGAATTAACTGGTTCAATTCCCCACCACAATCAGGGTGATATATTGGACATGATATATATGAGATGAAGATGTAGTCCTGCCAAGCTCACAAAAACAATTGAATGGAACTACAAAAATTTGAAAAGTCACTAGTTGTTTTGTTGAACCTCGTAATTTTACTTAAAAAATTTGTTGTTGCTGAGGCTAGTCCTTATTGGCACTCATGACTTCTCAGAATTCTTGGAGAAAACTAAGTTTAAAAAAAATTATTATACTTGCAAAAATTTCATTGGAAAAGGAGGGACAAAAAGGCAATGGGACAAGAGAAGGAATTGTGAAAATATAAACTGCTAAGAATTCTTTTTTTTAAATTAATACTTGTTGTATCAATATGGTAAAAATGTTGGTTTTCATGTTTATACTTACTATTTTTATATTTTTCTCTCTTTTTATTTTATTTAAAGAAAACAAATTATGATCTAATTGGATGATGATGTGAAGAATCTCCTTTTTCAACTAACTTGAAATCAGAATTATTTTGTAAATATTTGACGAATTCATCCCTTCTCAAGGGATTATGATATAGCTTTAATCTATGCCCATTAACAAGGAAAGTGACTTTTACGTCATCAATAGTCCTGATTCTGAGTACTCCATTATAAAAAATAGTTTCTATATGATAAGGATCAAGATAATGAGTCTCTTATTTTCCATAAAATACTTGAATTTATAATAAAAAAGAAGATCCCAATCACTTGGGTCGAAGTCCTTCACTTTGATGAATATATCATGCCATCTTGATCTCTGCTATTGGACAATGATGGTTCTTGGATAAGGTCTTTTGAGATCTTATCTAGCTTGTTCAATTGTGGCAACCTTTGTTTTTTGGCTTCATCCCCAACTTTTTTGTTGTTCCAAAAGTCTCCACTTGGAATTAAATTGGAAGAAAGACTTCATTCCCATAGAAAATCTATTAGGGAGTGTGTCCTATAATGTTTCTTCATGTATTATGGTATCCCTAAAGTGCCTCTGGAAGCCTTTCTGCCCAATATCTTCAATGAAAGTGTACAGTCTTAGTCAACATTGCTTTTAGTACCTTATTGGTAGATTGTCTTGTGGATGATATGGAGTAGACTTCTGATATTTTATTTTTAATTCGTCCATAATTTTCTGCACCAACTTGGATGTGAATTGATCACCTTGATTTTTAACAATTTGCCTTGGGACACCAAAAAAAGTGAAAATATCCTAAAAAAGAAATGCAACTACAAAATTTTTAGTAGCAAAAGGAAGTGGCTTGAATTAACCTGTTTTATAACATAATCCATACAAACACAAATATATATTTTCTATTCAAATGGAGAGTTGATTTTTTGAAAATGGTCCCAAGAAATACTCTAATTTAATTTTCCCTTGAATTAAATTAGAATAAAATTGTAATTCCACATCTCATGGAAATTTAAACGAGTTAACTAAGTTAATTAGACTTAGTTGGTTCCATTAATTCAAGTTGAGAGTCTAAATTTAGTCATGTAGAGTGTATCCTACAAAATAGGAACCCTAGTTGAGTTTATTTTGAGTTGTAATTAATCAACTTAGTTTATCCGAGTTAAAGTGAGTTTAACTAGTACTAATTAATGGAGTAATTAGTGGGAGGTAAAAGTGTGGAATTTTAACTTCAACCACATGTAGTGATCAATCAGGTAATTGATAAATCAGCCATAAATAACTCATGGATGTCATATTGAAGAAAGACATAGTTGAGATTGGAGTTCAAGGGTAGTGTACTATTAGTTGTATAATCATCCAAATTGTACATGTGGTGCACGGAGTTAGAGTAAGGCCTTAGATGAATTACTTATTTGTGGTTGTAAATTTTCCTAATTAATAGGGGATAATTACCCAAGGAAACAATGCAAGGAAATAAGGATCATGGTGGACCGAAATTTGGTTAAGTATTGGCCCATGCTTGTTTATGAAGTAGTGAGACAAATATAGATAGTGCAGAGATTTCTTAGGATTGAGAAAAGTATTGCAATATTCTCATATTTTCTGACTAATGTAATACACAAATAGTTGGTTTTTTTAGCTGAGGCTTTCCCTGGGAAATCATTGTGTAATGTGTGGTTGAATTATTTATCTTCTATGATTTATGATTTCTTTATCGTAATTGGTTTCCACAATTCGTATATTAGATTCAAGTATATTATTTTAACATATTACAATTAGAAATTTGAATCTACATGGATTTTATACATGGTATCGGAGTAGGAATCACTATAGAAGAGAATAATATGAGTTTTTTCTATGCAGGTGAATCAAATTTGTAGATATATTCTTTAGGATTAGCATCAGGATCAGGAATTCATTCTATGGATTGAGACTCAAATATTCCCTTGAGGGTAGTTCGAATTACATAGCTTGGAAGGACAATATGGAAATATTGTTGGAAGACAATAGGCTGAAGGATTTCATAGAAAGTGATATTCCTAAGCATGCACCAAATGATGCTCAAGGTTTGGTGACCTGGAAGAAGAAAGTAGCAAAGGCAAGAAGGAAATATATTGGAAGGTATTTGAGATCGTATTGTCTAGAACCTCCATGGAAAGGAAACTCCATATGAAATGTGGAAGGCCTTAAAATATTTGTTTAAGAACAAATGTGACCACAGGAAGCTGGAACTGAATGATAAGCTGAGGAAAATCAATATGGAGAAGGGTGACACAATACCAAAATCAGAGAAAATTTTGAGCATGGAAATTTATTCCAAAGTTTAGAAACCTTGACGTATCTCATTAGTACATAATATGAAATTTGTAAAATGTTTGGCAATGTTTTTGTAAAATTATTCAAATTTATAATAATTTTATAGAGTCTCTATATAAATTTTTGGTGATTTTTAAGGTCACACAATTTTATAATAAAAAATTTGGGCAAAGAATTCTTGGGTATGAGTTATATTATTTCCACGACTAGTCACGCGCCCCCTTGTACATTGCGTTGGGTGTAGCAGGGGGGTCATAGGGGCGGCAGTAGCCCCCGCTGTTCGGGGTGTAGGGCAGCACCCCGAGAAAAATTTTTTAGACCCTATTTTTCAGTGGGTGGACCCGCCCATGGTTTTTTGCATGGGTTTGAACATGGTTTTTGGGCATGATGGTTTTCGGCCCCTGGTATTTTGTAGATCTGGTCAACAGAACTACGGTTATGTTCTAATCCAGGGTTAATGAATTGGGGTTTATGTATGCTTCAGCATGTATATATATTTGTTGTAACACTAAAAGGAATATATTGAAAAATCAAGTTGGTCATCCCGATTTGGGATCTAGGGGAATATCTTTGTGTATATTTGCTTTATGTTTTATGCTCTCACTATTGTTTATTTTCTATTTTTTAAGATTCGTTTGTAGATAATTTCTATACAGGGTTAAAACCTACATTTGGTATCAGAGCTGTTTCGGGGATGTCTTTGTTGCTGAGGATTTTTTCTCGGGCCTGTGGTAGACCCTGTTCAGTGGGAGATCTGGGGGATCAATTCTTGCGGTGAAAGAAGATGGCAAGCAGTGGAAAGATAGAGATTGATAAATTTAATGGTGAGAGTTTTCAGTTGTGGAAGCTCAAGATGGAGGATCTGCTGGTGGATAAAGACTAGTGGATCGCGGTAGATCTAGGTGCTAAACCAAAGAGAATGTCAGATGAAGACTGGAAAAATTTGGATCGGAATGTGAAGAGCACAATACAGTTGTGTGTCTCAGATTCAGTATTGTTGAATGTATCTGGGGAAGCTACGATGAAGAATTTGTGGGACAAAATTGGGACTTTGTACCAATCTAAGTCTCTAGTGAATAAATTGTTCTGAAAAAAGGATTTAGCATAACTGAGTTTGAGATGGAACTCGATGTGAGCATCGGAATACCTTCAATACGTAGTGAGTTAGCTATCATACGATATTAAAATCTCAGATGAAGATAAGTGGATCAGTTTGTTGTGCTCTCTACCAGACTCGTGGGACAGTCTGGTTATTGCAATAGGTAGCAATACAACTACCTTGAATTTTGATGACATTGTCTCAGCCTTGCTGTCGGAGGAAATGAGACGGAGAAATATGGAGGGTTAGAATGGAGATGCCTTATCTGTACGAGGAAGGTCCCAGAACATAAACAAGAATAAGGTTTCGAGTGGGAGATCTAAATCTAGAGGGAGATCTAAATCTCCTGGAAAGTTTGTAAAGGTGTGCTGGAAATACGGAAATGCAGATCTAAAGCTCCTGAGAAAGGAAAGGGATCTGATGAAGGTCCTTCTGCAGAGGCAAAAACCACCTCGGATGAAGGTGGGGATGTGTATTTGGCTTCTTCTTCAAATACACATGTAGATCATGAGTCATGGTTGATTGACTCAGGTGCATCCTTTCACTTCGCTCCCCATAGGGAGTGGTTCTGCGAGTATGAGAAATATGATGGTGGTGATGTCTTCCTAGGGGATGATAGGAGGGCCAGAATCATCGGACGTGGAAAGGTCAAGCTGAAGCTGCAAGGTGAAAGGATTAGAACACTTCCTGGTGTTCTGCATATTCCTGCATTGGCCAGAAATCTGATTTCTGTAAGCAAGATGGATGATGCAGGTGTAAAAACAGTGTTCGAGAAAGATGCCTGCAAGATGGTTCAGGGAGCACTGGTATTAATGCGGGGATTTCGGACTGGAACTCTGTACAAGCTACAAGGTAGCACTGTTATTGATGGGTGTAACAGTTCTGTGGTTCCTGAAAGTGGGACGGAAAGTCTAGCTGTCTCTGGAGAAAAGACCATGCTATGGCATCAAAGGCTTGGACATATTGGATAGAAGGGCCTTCGGATACTGCATAGAGATGGTATGGTAGAAGGTATGTCTAATTTTTCTCTAGATTTCGATTTCTGTGAACATTTTGTATATGGGAAGCAGAATTGGGTGAGTTTTCCTTCTGGTGCTAAGAGGGCAAACAAGATATTAGAACTTGTGCACAGTGATGTGTTTGGACCTGTGTCAGTTCCATCACTAGGAAAATCTATGTACTATGTTTCATTCATAGATGACTTCTCAAGGAACACATGGATATATTTCTTGAGGAAGAAATCTGAAGTCTTTGACAAATTTAAAGAATTTAAGGCTCTGGTGGAAAACCAGACAGAGAAGAAGATAAAGGCGCTGAGGACAGATAATGGTGGGGAGTTCTGCAAGAAGGAATTTGAAGAGTTCTGTAAGAAGTGTGGTATATCATGGCAGAAGACTACTCCATACACACCTCAGCAAAACGGAGTTGCAGAAAGAATGAACAGAACAACAACGATGGAAAAGGCAAAGAAAGCATGCTCGGTGGTATCGGGTTGGGACAGAGAATTGGGAAGAGAGGCGGTGGAGACTGCACTTGACCTTGAGTTGCAGATCACATTCATATTGGAGATGGGGCTACAGAGCTATGGAATGATAGAAACCTCTTTCACATACGGGGGTATTTGGATGTGATGCATATGTACATGTTCCAAAGGAAAAGGAACAAGTTGGAAAATAAATCCCCAAAGTGCATATTTATTGGGTATAAGGATGGTTTAAAGGTTAAGCTTTGGAACTCGGAAGCAAGGAAAGGGAAAGTTCATGTATAAGCGAAGAGATGTGGTGTTTAGAGAAGTGAAAGATGTTGTTAAACATGACGTCCTACCAAAGGAACCTGAGAAGATAGAGTTTGAGCTAAAGGAGGATGAATCAGACTCTACAACAGAAGAAGACTCAGAAGATGAAGAGCCACAAACTCCAGCTTTGAGAAGATCAGTTCGGGAAAGAAGGCAACTAGAAAGGTATATTCCATCTGCTTTCTGTTCAGGTTTTGCCTTAACTATAACTGATGATGAACCCAGAACTGTCAGGGAGGCAGTAGATTCAGAGGATGGAAAACTCTGGAAGGAGGCCATGGTTGATGAAATGTCATCCTTGCACAAAAATGAGGCATGGGATCTGGTGGAGTTGCCGGCTGGAAGGAAGCCCATTGGGAGCAAATGGGTGTTTAAGAAGAAGATGAATGTAGAAGGCAAGGTGGATAAATACAAAGCTCAGTTGGTAGCGAAAGGTTATTCCCAGGTGCCGGGAATTGATTTTGGTGATATTTTTTCTCCTGTTGCCAAAGTTACTTCTATTAGATTACTTTTATCTGTTGTTGCTGCATTTGATTTTGAGATAGAACAGATGGATGTGAAGACATCATTTCTTCACGAGGATCTAGAAGAAGAGATCTACATGAAGCAACCTGAAGGCTTTATGGTGAAGGGTAAGAAAGAACTGGTATGCAGGTTGAAGAAGTCTCTGTATGGGTTAAAACAGTCACTAAGGATGTGGTATCGGAAATTTGATACCTATATACAGGGACTTGGCTTCACCAGAAGCAAGGAGGATCACTGTGTTTATTTTAAATTAATTGGTGACCGTGTTATTTATTTGGTCTTGTATGTGGATGATATGTTGTTGATTGGAAATGGCAAAGAAATTATCCAAGATTTGAAGACCCAACTGTTCTCCAAATTCGACATGAAGGATCTTGGTGCTGCAAACTATATTTTGGGAATGGAAATTAAGAGAGATCGGGCAAAGAGGAAGCTCTGGTTAAACCAGAGGAAGTATGTCGAGACTATATTGCAGAGGTTCAATATGCAGGATAGTAAACCGGTGAATGTTCCTATTCATGTAGGTGTAAAGTTGTCTGCTGAACAGTGTCCCAAGACACAAGAAGAAGAGGAGAATATGTCCCATGTTCCATATGCAAGTGCAGTGGGTAGCCTGATGTATGCAATGGTCTGTACTAGACCAGACATTGCACATGCAGTGGGAGTATTGAGCAGGTTTATGTCAAACCCAGGGAAGGAACATTGGACAGCAGTGAAGCGGGTTTTCAGATATTTACGTGGCACTAGTGATTATGGCTTGTGCTACCAGGGAAGACCAGGATTGGAAAGAATGTTGGACATTCGTGGTTTTGTTGATGCAGACTGGGCTGGAGATCTGGACCAAAGAAGATCTACAAGTGGGTATGTGTTTAGCCTATTTGGAGGTGCGGTCAGTTGGATGAGTAAAAGACAGTCTGTAGTGGCTCTTTCAACTACAGAGGCAGAATACATAGCAGCCACTCATGCAAGCAAGGAAGCAGTTTGGTTGCAGAGATTGTGTTCAAGTATGGGGTTGGTACAGCAAGCTATAAGGATAGACTGTGATAGCCAAAGTGTAATTTTCTTGGCTAAGAACCCTACTTATCATTCAAAGACAAAGCACATTGATGTTCAATATCACTTTGTTAGAGATATGATTGAGGCTAAAAGGGTGTTGCTGGTAAAGGTGGACACTTTGAAGAATGTTGCAGATGCATTGACGAAGTCTGTGAGCACTCAGAAGTTCTCTTGGTGTAGAGAAACAATGGGTGTTGAAGAATTGGGCCAATGACTAAGCTCTCCTATGGCCCCCTACGGAAAGAAAACAACAAGTGGGAGAATGTTGGGTATGTGTTATATTCTTTCCACAACTAATCACGCTGGGGCGAAAGCACACTATGTACGCGTACCGGCACAAGAGGGTTGTTGTAAAAGGCCATGCTTAGGGTTCTAAGGCTACTTCGAGAAATTTTTTTTTTTGGATCTCATTTTTCTATGAAGGACTCCACCCATGGTTTGCAAGGGTTATCACATTGTTTTGGGCATGATGGTTTTCAACCCCGTATTTTGTAGATCTCATCAAGGAACTACAGGCTCTAACTGTGTTTAATAAGACGTTTATGTATGGTTCAGCATGTATATATATGTGTTGTATCACTAAAAGGAATATAATGAAAAATCAAGTTGGTCATAACGATTTTGGATCCAGGGGAAAATCTCTATGTATATCTGTTTTATATGTTATGCTCTCGCTATTGTTTTTCTTCTATTTTTTAAGATTCGTTTGCTGATAATTTCTATACAGGGTTAAAACCTACAATAATTTTTAGGAAAAATGGAAATTAACAAATCGTTTTTTTGGAAAAAAACATGGAAAATTATCCCACTTGCGAATATTAGCCCCTAAATTTTTTCGTGACCAAAATACTTGACCACATTCACCCAATGCTGGGATGAGCTTGGAAGTGTTGGTGTAATAATTTTCGAAGATGATCTGGTGACCCTAGCACTTCTAGGGCTTCCCAAGAGCTGGAAAAACTACTAGGAATCAATAAATAGGAGGGAGAAGCTACCAAAGTGGGAGCATTTTTGGTATGAATTAGTAAAATAAGAGATTCATTGGAACACTAGAGATGGATCCTCATAAAATAATGATGATGAGGAGAAATTTACCTTGGATGGAAATGATAATAAAGGGAAATGGAAGTCATCCCATTACAAATCAGATTTTGGTTAGGCAAGAAAGAAGAAGGAATTGTCAAAGATTAAATGTTTTCATTGTCATGAGCTAGGAAATTATGCCACAAAGTGTCCATACAGGAAGGATGACATGAATCCCTCAGGAGGAGTGGCAGGTGAAGCTCATACTTCACAATTTGAGTTGGATTTCACCGTCATCACATGCATGGTGTCACCGGTGATAGCTAGTGTGTGGTACCTAGATAGCGGAGCCTCATTCAATATGACTGACAATAAAAAGTTCTTCAATGACTTGGCAGAGAAGGACCTCCATATTCCCATTCAGATGGGAGATGATGGGAGGTATAATGCGACCGACATCAATATTGTTACCTTTCAAGGTATTCTAGTTCTCCTCACACACTGAAAGATGCCATGTATGTTCTAGTTTTGAAGAAGAATTTATTTTCAGTTGCTATGTTGGAATACCATGGCTACGATGTGATATTTAGAAAAGGAAATGTGTTCCTTCATCACATAGCCACATTATGGGTGAATAATATCAGGGTTTGGGTAAAGGACCTCTACAATTTGGATGTAAATACAATTTTTCTTTGATAATGAAAGGAGAGAAGGTGTAGAGCTAACACATGAGTGAATTATGGCATAAGAAACTTTTCCATTTTCACCATGATTCTTTGAAGATCACACAACATATTTCTATAAGAATTCCCAAGGGTGCACCTGCGAAGTGTGATACATGTAAATGGTGTACATTGGGGAATACACTAAAGTCACCTTTTATGATAAACACAATTGAGCACAAACGGTCCTTGAAAGATTTCACTCATATGTGTGTGGAACATTCTCAATAGCCTCCATGACCAAGCACATGTATTATATGATTTTGTAGATGATTTATCATGCAAGTGTTAGATACCAAATTTTCTCATTTTTTTGTGAGTTCAAAGCACTTGTCTAGAAAGACAAGCAGGAGAGTGGAGGCTCTCAAGAGAGACAAAGATGGATAATACATGTTGAATGAGTTAAAAAAAAATTGTGCATTAGAAGTCATTTGACGAGAGTTGATAGCATTGCATAACCCACAACAGAATGGGGTTGCAGAAAGGAAGAACAAAAGAATTGTGGGAGCTGCATGAGAGATGTTATATAATCAAGGGCTACCATTACACTTGTGGGTGGAAGTATGTAACACAACATTATAGGTGTAGAATAGAAGTCATCATCAGATTCTCACGATCAATGCACCAGAGGAAGCTTTTTCAGGTAAGAAATTTGATATGGTGCATTTCCAAATATTTGGTTCATCAAGTTATTTTCATGTTTCCAAAGATGCACGAAAAATTCTAGAACCAACAACTAAGTTTGGAATATTTTTGGTGTACATTAATACACCTCACAACTATCGGGTGTACCTACCATCTCAAAGGATTATAGTTGTTCTTAGATATGTGAAATTCAATGATGTGAATTTCATGTGAATTTTCCTTGAGAGGGAGCTTCAGTTTCATGTATATGAGGAAATTTTAGCTCCAAAAGAAGAACCTCAATATGTGGAGTAGCCAAAAGTAGAGGAGGAGAGAGTGGAAGTACCCAATCATGCAGAGACATATAGAGATGGAAGGAAGTGAATTAGAGAGGCTAACAGGTTAATGCATGATGCCAAGGAAATATGGGAGAACCCACATCACAATTGAGGAAGAGGAGGTCACTAGATCAGTACATTGGCTACATGGTTCTTATGAGAGAAATTGTAGAGACTGAGCCATCCTCATTCGAGGAAGTAGTGTAGCAAATAGTATGGGTTGATGCCATGGTAGAGTAATATGAATCCAATATCCAGAATAGTGAATGGGAAGTTGTCTAGGACTAGAGGATAAGTGAGTTGTATTATCTAGGTGGATCTACAAGGTGAAGAAAGCACCATATGGGACCTTCGAGAAACACAAGGTCAAATTTGTGGCCAAGGGGTTCACTCGGGTAGAGGGAGTAGATTATGAGGATACCTTTTCTCTAGCACCAAGGTATTGTTCAATAAAATCTATTCTAGCACTTTGAACACAGATGGGATGGAAGATATATCATATGGATGTAAAGACAACTTTCCTCAATGGAGTGATTGAGGAAGAGGTACACATAGAGCAGCTGAAAGGATTTGATACCTTTGACAGAGAGTCACATTTGTGTAGACTCAAGCAAGTATTTTATGGATTGAAACAAGCACCTTGTACACTAGGATTGACAATTGTTTCACCGGGTTAGGCTTCACCAAAAGTGAAGAAGATGCAAAGAATTACCATATAGTGGTTGAAGGAAAATTATTGATTATAGTATTATATTTCGATGCTTTAATTCTAATAGGTGATGAGAAGCTGATAAAATATTGCAAAGAATATTTGGCAAGAGAATTCGAGATGAAAGACATGGGGCTCTTTCTTTATTTCCTTTGTTTGGAAATTTGGTAAAGAGTGTTAGTCTCCTGTATTTCTACAGTGTGACTAAATAACTAGCGATTCACACAATCTAATGAAAATAAACATTCCCTGATTCTCATTTTATTTTTCAGAAACCTCACTCCCTTCATTATATTTATTGAACCTATTTCATTATCTCTCATTTTACCTATTCAGATCACCCTCTCATTCTAAAAATCCATGTTTTGCCTTAATCACTCTTTTCACCCTTTTTCCCTACCTAACACTCCATTTTCCTCATACAAACCTTTCCCCCTTCATTCATTTCCCTCCTTTCATTAAAAAACAATGTAAAAACACTTTTTACATTGTTTTATGATAAATATATTTCATTCGGGCCCCACTATTTAAAATAAGACCTTGTTTTGTTTTAAATACCTGACACCCCTTATATGCTTTAAATACTTTAACCCCGCTCTAAAAATAAACCCTCTATCTTCGTATAACTCAGGCCCCACCATATATTAACCCTCCTCACTCTAAAACCTTCACCTGCATACCCATATAACCATAGCCTCGCATTACATTTAAGCACCTCTACTTAAACCCTTACCCTGGGCCCCACCTTCCTAGACCTACCTACGATCAAAACCTTGACCATCGTTGGATCTCGGCCCCACGATCCAATGGCCATCAGGCCATATCACACATCTAAATGCGCGGGGGTTAAAACCCTTCAAACCTTGTGATATGAGTGGTATTACCGCATGTCCTCCCCTCCACACGTCACTCCCGTAATGCTATCACATCCCTGTGACCAATACCATTTACGACCTCCATCTCGTGGGAAAAACCACCCATCGCCCTAGCGCCAAAACCCGAAACTGCCGACCCATTCAAACATGCTGAAGCCTAGAAATTCGTCCGATGAGTCCCGATCTACCACCAAAGCCCCTGCAAACACTCCAAAAGGCCCGAAATTTCATAAAACACATGCATAAAACCAACAAGCCCCCATCTTCCAAACTCTGTCCATAAACGAAGGTTTTAATTAAAAATTGTTTTTAGTGTGCAGGTGATTATACATGAAAAAAATGCATAATTTGCAATTATAAGTCCAAAAATTGTTTTAAACAGGTCCCTGGGTGATGATCCATAATGAATTGTTTCATCTAAGGGACCAGGAGAGCAAGGTTAGTATAAATCACCAATGGATCATGACCATTGGTGGTTATTGTTTGATTGTGCTTCACCTAAAGGCAACGAGAGTTCTCCCCAACACAAGGCAAATAAATAAGAGAAATTTACGATGGGCACAACGTGAGATAGAGGTAAATAAAGAACACGGTCTGCAGGTCAAAGATAAAAGGGGTTAGGAGATTAATCGAAAGGTTAAAGGCAAGAAAAAGAATGAAGAAAAAGAATAAAATAGTCAAAGGAAAGAGATAAAGGAAGAAATGACAAAGGAAATCAAGCGAGAAAATAGTAAAGAGGGAACGGCGAGAGAAAAATCCTAGTTTCAAAGACTAAACGGGTTTAAAGAACAAATTAGAGGATCAGAGGCAAACTAGCAAAGAAGGCATGCTTGAATGATAGAACCACTCATAAATTACTTCATGAAATCTCATTTGGCCACCTATAGCTAAATTGACTAAAGGGAAGCTACCACGATTAATAAAGTAGTCGGAGATATTTTCAGTAGCTCAAAAGTTATTGTAAAAGTTAATGAAAAGCTAAAAGGTAAAAAATATCCTAAAGTTAGCTCTGCAGTTAAGTTAAAAGTTATTATTACAACAATTTAGTTAGTGATATTTTGTGTTGGGCCTTGCATGGTCTCAAAGGTCAAGATTACACTTACTATGTAATAACTACAGCCTGAAACCCTAGATTAGGATCACCTCCTCATCTGAAGATAAATATTGCATGTATTGTTCATTGTTATTGTTGGTTGGTTAGTTGGTTGCTAGGTTGATGGCTAGGTTGGATTTTGATCAGACTCTGAGTTGCAAAGATCATTGCTACGATTATTGTATGTTAGAATGTGTAATTCCTACGTGTTTAGTTGTGACTCTCTATGTATAGAGTTTGTTTCTATTCAATAGGAATTAGCTAAAACTAGTTTCCTTATTTGGTGTGAGGTTGAGATATTCCCTCAACCAACTTATTGTACGTCCAAGATAGATTTCCTTTCTTGAGACTAATTCATGTATAAATGTGTGTAATCTATTTAATTAATAATATAGTTTGCATATTAAAGTTTTATTTTGGTATCAGAGCTGTAAAGGCCTGTACCTCGGCCCCTCTTGGGCTGAGGGAAATAGAAGAGAGAGATTGATTCCCATGGGTTTGACTCCATTGCAAAGGTTGCTTTGCTACCAGCGCATCTGCTCAAGTTGCTATTCAATCCGTGCGTGGATCACAACGTGCGTTAGTGTTTTTAAGCTGCCTCAGCTGTAGCGTGGAGTTTGTGAAATTTCACGCAGTGGTCTTTGCTGGACATGATGTGGCACAAACGAATTGGTGGAAACGTTCGTGCGCAGCGCGTGAAGTATTCATTTAAGGTTTTTTTTGGTTCATGAGTGGCTATTCAAGCTAGCACGTGGGTTGATGCGTGAGTGGTGTCACGTATTGCTCGTTGTGGTTTACGCTCTGCGTAAGCGTAAACGGTGAACGCTGTTGAACAATCATGAAGGTTGAACGCTGTTCAAAGATCTGCGTAAAGGTTGAACCGTCATCCCATTCTATTGACAGGTGTGCGCGGTCCAATGTGGCTGGAGTGGTTTGTTTTAATTTGGAGTAGTTTGTTTCAAATTCATGTGAATTAATTTGGTACGCAGAAAGACAACAAACATTTTGCTGTGTTGGTTGAACTTTCAAGTTTTTTTTTTTTAAGATTGAGGCTTGCGGATATCTTGTGCGGTGTGTGATCCTTGATCTGCATAGCGGCAACCATGAGCGATCTTTGATCATGATCGAATGGATTTCCAAGCTAAGAAGACCCATCGATTGAGCCGTGTGTTAGAAAATGTGCATGTGAGAGGCGGATTGGTGCGGCGAGCTCCAGAGCAACAAGTCTACTAATTGAACACATCATGAGGTGGTCTCAATGATGGTGGCAGGTTTATCGATGAAATCACAACTTGCTTGGTTGTTTTTTCTCCTGTACCTGAAGGGACACCAGCATGTTGTTCAGTGTTTTGAATTGGGTGAAAGTATTTGCAATTATCTTCAATTATCATAGCACGAACCCATTCAGATTTGGCTGTTTGAACAGAAAGATTTGAGGATCGAAGGTCGTATCATTGGATTTGACGAGTACATGAACCTTGTACTAGACGATGCCGAAGAAATTTCTGTCAAGAGAAAGACGCATAAACCATTGGGACGGATTCTTTTGAAAGGAGATAACATCACTTTAATGATGAGCTTTTGGGAATTGACACGTGATATGCAAACAAAATGTGTCTTTGTAGCTAGTTGAAAGCATGATTGTTTGTGTATTTTGCATAAAAGAAATATGTCATGATGGAAGTATTTTGGAACTGAAATTAATATACATATTGAGATTAGTCACCTCAATATGAAGTTATTTTTTGTTAGAATTGACTACTCTAACAAATGACAGGTTAAAGATGGAGTTCCAAATTTTTAATTGACAAAGACAAAGATGCCCAAGATGTGACAACTTCAAAATATGATGTAAAGGAGTAGCGGCAACATTTAAAGGATGACGAACAACAAAAGTGAAAGTTTCTTTTGTGTGAGTTTTTTGGAATAGACTCAATAGCATGTTGTATAATGAGTCACTCAGTTGAGTGGTAAGCAAGTCTAGGATGGTTTTGTAGTGGTCATTTTATGTACCTGGTAATTCCAAGATATGGAGTATGTAAGCCTTATAAAGGCATGTGTATCCCTGTAAAAGTTCGTGGTAATCTCAAAACCACTTTGTAACTACAGGTTCATGGTCAGCCAGAAACCATTTTGCAGTGTCAGTTTGTGGTCAGCTAGAAACCACGTATAATAGTGAAGCAGACTGGAAACAGTTCTGTGTCAGTGTTTGCCACTGAAAGAAGAGCATGGTTACGGGTCATCCGATAAAACCCCGATGAAAGAAGAGCATGGTTACGGGTCATCCGATAAAACCCACATTGGAGGGGGATCTGTAGATACAGGTATATGTATACAGTGATAATGGTTGACAGAACCATGTATACGAAGGACATCCTACGAGACCAGCGGTTGCAGCGGTTGGTACCCATGCATTCTGGTGGATGGTTGCTCCTTTATATGGACGTCGACATATTTTTTTTGTTATGTTTGACCACAACTAGATTTTCTGAAGTGATATCGAGACAAGTAGTCATTAAGGGGGTGTGTTAGAATGTGTAATTCCTACTTGTCCAGTTGTGACTCTCTATGTATAGAGTTTGTTCCTATTCAATAGGAATTAGCTAAAACTAGTTTCCTTGTTTGGTGTGAGGTTGAGATATTCCCTCAACCAACTTATTGTACGTCCAAGACAGATTTCCTATCTTGAGACTAATTCATGTATAAATGTGTGTAATCTATTTAATTAATAATATAGTTTGCATATTAAAGTTTTATTTTTGAATCGTTTTGGACATCAGAGATACAATCACGTTCACAGGATCCTTGAGCTACCTTAATGGTGATGTTATCATTCTTTTTCAAATGTTTCTCTTCTGTTTTCCATAATGTCCATCATTTCTCTGATAAAAGAACATAAATTTTAGATAAATATATGATATTTTGGCACCTTAATTCTGTCTGCTTCCTTCATCATAATGTTTTCTTCTACAAGGTATGATTATAGAATTCAGGGGTGTCTAGCTCTTTAGTTCCACCTAGCTCGTTGCCGTGAATTTTACTTGGTAGAGTCTGGCCAAAGAAGTCTATGGTTTACCCTGTCCTTTATTTTTTATTAAACAGTTACCTAAAAGGATTTTCTTGTTAAAGTGTGGTTAAAGGATTCTTAATTTCCCTTTAGTTTTACTGATTTCACAACTTGCTGTCATTTCATATTTCATCTAATCTAAAAGATCCACTTGATATAGTTAGCTTGCCCTATGAAAACACTTGTATAGCTTATGAACAATTAAATCATTTTATGAATCCATAGCCCAATGGATTAATTCTTCTCACAATATATCTATTTAACTAAAACACTCAATCAATTAATCATACAATAAATTAACCGATCAAAACAAAACAAACAAGTCCTAGAACTTCATAACTAGCCTAAAATCAAAATACCTAAGCATAACGACACGTCAGTTTCATCATAAAAATAGAGAGATCCCTCTCTGAGTCAAGGACGGCTAGGTCCTTGGACTCCAAAGTGATCTGATGTGGTTCCTTGCAAAGTTGTTCTTGCCAATCTTGCAAATCGCAGGGAGCCAACATAGTGGCAACCATACTGGGGAGCTTATGAGTGATTAATAAATCTTAATATTCCCTCAAGAACTCAGAAAACCCCATTCAAATTTAGATAAATCAAGTGTTAGCCAAGAATGGTATATGGTTGTTGATGCTGGACAACAACCAGCCTTGAGAAAGTTAAAATCATCCACCTGGTGACTCCACTGGTTTTCAGTAGGCCTGCTGACTCCATTGGTTTTCTACATACTCCACTGGGAAATTATTAAGAAATCTTGATATCATTAAAACCCAGTCAATAATAATTTGTGAATTAAGTATTACTTTCATAGGTTGGTTTTTTTTTTAAACTATTATACAAATTTTAACCTCTCTGAACCTTGGGTCTAGGTTCTGGCTCCAAGAAGAATCTGAACCAGATCCCATCCTGACCCCAAACCCTCATGCAATAGTTGACAACCCTGAGAGCATCCTAGGGAAATCTCCTAGATCTAAAAATCCAGTTGTTAGCAAATCAATTCACAAAGAAAGTTCCCTACTTTAAAACCTTAAAAACTTGCAGAGTATCCTATCTAACTCACCCCTAGAATAAATATTGTCTAGGACTAGATCTCAGAATTGGATAAATAAGATAATTTTGAACCCATCCATTTTACAGTAGAATTGTGTGGTCCAAACCTCAACCCCCATTCATATACCCACTGTTCACCTTCCTCCATTTAACCCTTTACCTCATTTTGTCAGTCCTCCACTTGTTAGCCCTCCTTTGTTTCCCCAACCATAAATCATGGCAGCCTGGTATGCCCCACTGGTGTTACCACAACCTCTGTTGCCTATACCACAGGAATACCAATCTAATATCCCACACTTCGATGGAACTCATCCTACAACTTCTCAACAACATGTAGATAAGGTGAATGATGCTTTTGATTACAAAGAAATAGAAGATGAGACATTTAAGATAGAACTCGTATGCCGTAAAAAGAAGATTTTGAAGGCCGAGTATCAGTAGATACTTCAATAACTTTCCAAAAGGGTTCACTCCTCTAGAGGAACTTTTTGATTTAAATGATGTTGCTAGGAAGCCAAAGATTGAATCTATTGAAGCAGAGGTAGAAGAATGCAATATAGGTAGTGAACAAAAACCCAAGATGATAAAACTATCCAAGGCACTGCCAACATATGTAAAACAGAAATATATTGAGTTGTTCAAAGAATTCAGTGATGTGTTTTCTTGGAGCTATGAAGACTTGAAATCCTATGATACTGAGATCATCCAGCACAAGATCCCTCTCAAAGAGAACCATAAGCCCTTCAAACATAAATTACGTAGAATAAACCTTGTAAAACTTCCACTTGTTGAGAAAGAAATAAATCAAATGTATGATGTTGGAATAATAGTCCCACTCAGATACTCAGAATTGGTTTCAAATCTTGTATCAGTGAGGAAGAAACAAGAGAAATTAGGCTATGATAGCCCCCTTTACCAAAAATGGATCACATATTGCAAAGGGTAGTAGGCTCCAAAAGAATATCTCTACTTGATGTCTTTTCAGGGTACAATCAGGTGCTGGTACACCTAGATGATCAACACAACACAGCTTTCACCACACCCTAGGGCACCTTCATGTATGTTAAAGTGACTTTTGGGTTAATGAATGATGGAGCTACTTTCCAAAGAGCGATGGATATTGATTTCTCAGAAGAAATAGGTTACTTCATTGTGATATATCTAGATGACATCATAGTCTACTCAAAAATTGATGAAGAACACCTAGCTCACTTAAGAAAGGTCTTTGAAAAATGCAAAAAGTATGGCATGTCTCTAAATCCCAAGAAAAATTTGTTTGGCCTTCAAGAAGGGAAACTTTTAGGCCGCATCATATCTGAAGAAGGGATAAAGATTGACCCAAAAAGGATTGAAGGAATATTTCAAATCAGTCATCCAAGGAACATCAAAGAGCTGCAATCTTTCATTGGAAAGATAAATTTCTTGAGAAGGTTCATACCAAACCTTGAAGAACTCCTAAAAACATCACTAATATGCTAAAAAGGGAAACAAGATTCAAATGGACCATAGAGGCAAAGCAATCTTTTGACTTGGTGAAGCAAGCACTTACACAAACACCAGTTCTGATCAGCCCTGACTTCACCAAATATTTCTTCATTTTCTCCTTTGCATCAGAACACATAGTTTTTGTTGTCTTATTACAAAACAATATGGAAGGACAAGAGCAGCCCATAGCATTTTTCAGCAAGGCACTCAGAGATGCACCTCTGAAATATAATATAATGGAAAAATAAGCTTTTGCCTTAATCAAGGCATTGAATGATTTCATATTATACATTCTACACTCACACATCATTGCATTTGTGCCTCACACAGTGGTCAAAGACATCTTGACACAAGATCCTGATGGTAAAAGAGGTAAGTGGATTGTTGTCATATTAGAATATGATTTGGAAATCAAGCCCACCAAGCTAATCAAGGGACAAGGACTAGCTAAACTCATGCATGAAACAAATTTTCAAGAACTGGACATCAATATGATTAATGCATTGGATGAACAAGAGGAGTTGGTGACTCCACCTATTGAGGAAGCATTTCTGAACTCACCATGGTATACTAATATATTATATGTGCTTTTTAATCTGAATGTTCCTCCTGTTTTTTCCAAAACAAAGGCTAGATTCTTGAAGTTAAAAGCTAAGAATTTCTACATTTTGGATAAAGTTTTATATTGGAAAAACTCTGGTGGCATATTGCATAAATGTTTGCCTGAAGAAGATGCAGATAGGATTATGCATGAGTTTCATGAAGGAAAATTTGGAGGCCACCTCTACTGGAAAACCACTGTCAATAAAATCCTTAGATTTGGTTACGATTGGCCCACCCTCTTTCAATACATCCATAAAATGGTAGTTTTCTGTCATAAATGCCAAATATTTGAAGGTAAAAGAAAGCTGCTTCCATTTCCTTTACAGCCTATCTCTTTCGAAGCTCCCTTTCAGCAATGGGGTCTTGATTTCATTGGAGAAATTCACCCTTCATCCTCTGCCCAGCACAAATGGATCCTCACTGCAACTGAATATATTAAAAAGTGGATAGAGTAAATTCCTTCCAGAAATGCCACAAACTCATTAATTATCAAATTCCTTGAAAACCACATTTTATCTAGATTTGGTTGTCTTGGAAAAATCATTACTGACAATGCTGCTACCTTTAGATCCAAGAAAATGGTGGACTTTTGACACAAATATCAGATTACGTTGGGACATTCTACAGCTTATTACCCTCAAGGTAATGGGTTGGTTGAATCCTCAAACAAAATTTTGGTGAACATCATTGAAAAGTTGTTGGAGGAGAACAAGAAATCATGGCACAGCAAATTAGTACATGCCCTATGGGTGGACAAGTTAACAAACAAGAATTCAATTGGGATGTCACCCTATCAGCTAGTGTATGGAGCAGATGCAGTCTTCCCAACAAGCTTGGGAGTGCCAATAATGAAGCTCATTCAAGAAGTACAGTCTGAAGAAAACGATATGCAAAGGAGAATAAACCAAATTGTCCAGCTACAGCAAACCAGAGAAGAGTTGTACAACAAGACACAACAAGTACAAGAAAACATCAAGAAACCCTTTGACAAAAGTACCAAGGAAAATGATTTCAACATTGGAAACAAAGTGCTGAAGTGGGATTCAAGAAGAGAGGACAAAGGCAAGCATGGAAAATTTAACAACTTATGGAAAGGTCCATACATCATCCATTTTGCAAGAGGTAATAATGCATTTTTTTCTACAAGAAATGGATGGAACAGAATTATTTGGAGGTCATGTCAATGGCAGGATGCTCAAGCATTACTTCAGCTAAACATTTTTCTCAATTTAAAGTTTTATTCATTGTACATAACATTGCTTAAACAAAAATTTCAAAAAAAATGGTACAAAAAGAAAGAAAGAAAAGAAGAAAAGAGGGCAGATAAAAGAGAAAAGGTAAAGCCCCATACCAAAAAAATAAAAAAATTATGAAAGTGTGCTAGTCCAAATGCCACTACTTTTGAAAATATCTTGTTCAATCATACAGCCTAATCATGATTGAACAAATTTTGAATTTTTGTTGATAAGTTAGGAAATGAAGATTTTCCAAACTGTTTAAACTTGTCTTATCGAGTGGGTTAGATAGGAAAAGATATTGGTTCCAAAGTCTAAATACGAACCAAAAAACAAAAGAAAGGAGGGCTTCAAACATAAAAAGAAAAGAGGGGCTTTAAACCTCATTACCTTCCCTCCTTTATGATAAACATATTTTTACATTGTTTAAATACCCGAAACCCCTTATATGCTTTAAATCCCTCGCTTTAAAGCCTTTAACCCCACTCTAAAACTAAACGCTTCGTCTTCCTATAACTCAAGCACCACCATATATTAACCCTCCTCGCTCTAAAACCTTCACCTCCACACCCATATGACCATAACCCCACATTACATTTAAGCGCCTCCGCTTAAACCCTTACCTCGGGCCCCACCTTCCTACACCTACCTATGATCAAAACCTCAACCATCGTTGGATCTCGGCCCCACGATCCAACGACCATTAGGCCATATCACACATCTAAATGTGCGAGGGTTAAAACCCTTCAAACCTTGCGATATGAGTGGTATTACTGCCTGTCCTCCCCTCCATGTGGCACTCCTGCAATTCTATCACATCACCGTGACCAATACCATTTACCGCCTCCATCCCGTGTGAAAAACTGCCGATTTCCCTCGTGCCAAAACCCAAAACTGCCGACCCATTAAAAAATGACTAAGCCCTGAAATCTGTGTGATAAGTCCCGGTTTGCCACCAAAGCCCCTACAAACACTCCAAAACGCCCGAAAGTTCATAAACCACACACATAAAACAAAGAAGTCCCCATTTTCCAAACTTTTTCCACAAACGCAGGTTTTAATTAACAATTTTTTTTAGTGTGCAGGTGATTATATATGGCGAAAATGAACAATTTTCATTTATAAGTCCAAAAATGGTTATAAATAGGTCCCTGGGTGACGATCCAGAATGACTTGTTTCATCTAAGGGACCAGGAGTGCAAGATCAGTATAAATCACCAATGGATCATGACCATTGGTGGTTATTCAAACACTCCAAAGGTAGCGAGAGATCTCCCCAACCCAAGGAGAATAAATAAGAGAATTTACAGTGGCTGCGCAGAGATACAGGTAAATAAAGAACACAGTCACCAAGTAGTCAAAGATAAAAGGGGTTAGAAGATTAATCAAAGGTTAAAGGCAGGCAAATAGAATTAGAAAAAGATTAAAATAGTCAAAGGATAGAGATAAAGGAAGAAATGTGAAAGGAAATAAAGGAGAAAATAGTAAGATAAACAGCGAGAGACAAATCTGAGTTTTAAAGACTAAACAAGGTTTAAAGAAAAAATCAGAGGAAAACTAGCAAAGAAGGCATGTCCGAATGATAATACCGCTCAATAATTAATTCTTCAAATCTCATTTGGCCATCTGCAGCCTAAATTGACTAAAGGGCAGCTACCACAATTAATAAATCATTCAAAGATATTTTAAACAACTCAACAGTTATTGTAAAAGTCAATGAAAAGCCATAAAAGTACAAAAATATCCTAAAGTTAGCTTAGCAATGAATTAGTAAGTTATTATTACAATGAGTCAGTCACAGATATTTTTCCTCAGGCCTTGCATGGTCTCAAAGGTCAAGATGACATTTACTCTGTAATAATTATGGTTTGAAACCCTGGCTTAGGATCACCTCCTCATCTGTAGATAAATATTGCATGTATTGTTCACTGTTATTGTTGGTTGATTGGTAGATTGGTTAGTTGGCTAAGCTGCTAGGCTGGATTTTGATCAAACTCTGAGTTGCAGAGATTATTTTACTTGAGTATTCTAATTTTTTTGGACATCAGTAATACAACCACATTCACAGGATTCTTGAGCTATGTTAATGGTGATATTATCCTTGTTTTTCAAATGTTTCTCTTCTGTTTTCCATATTGTCCATAATTTCTCTGATAAAAGAAAAGAAATTTTAGATTAAGATATGTTGTTTTGGCACCTTAATTATGTCTGCTTCTTTCATCTTAATTTTTTCTTCTGCAAGGTCTGATTAGAAAATTCAGGGGTGTTCTAATCTTTAGTTCCACCTAGCTTCTTGCCTTTAAGTTAACTTGGTAGAGTCTGGCCAAAGAAGTATATGGTTTTCCTTGTCCTTTGGTTTTTCTTAAAAAATTACCTAAAAGGCTTTTCTTGTTAAAGTATGGTTAAAGGGTTCTTAATTACCCTTTAGTTTTATTGATTTCACAAATTGCTGTCATTTCATATTTCATCTAATCTAAAAGATCCATTTGATATAGTTATCTTACCCTATGAAAATCTTTGTAGAGTTTATGAAAAATTAAATCCTTTTATGACTCCATAGCCCAATGGATTAATGCTTCTCACAGTTTGTCTATTCAACTAAAACACTCAATCAATTAATCATACAATCAATTAACCAATCAAAACAAAACAAGCAAGTCGTAGAACTTCATAACTAACCTAAAATCAGAAAACATAAGCATAAAGACACATCATTTTCATCATAGACATAGAGAGAGCCCTCTCTGATTCAAGGAAGGCTAGGTCCTTGGACTCCAAAGCGGTTTGATGTGGTTCCCTGCAAAGTTGTTCTTTCCAATCTTGCAAATCATGGGGAGCCAACAAAGAGATGGGCAATTATTTATTTCTCAGGGAAAGTATGAAATTGAGATACTAAAGAAGTTTCACATGGATACCAACGAACCCATGGAGACTCCTCTAGCACGAAATTGGAGGAAGGAAGATGCTACCTCAGGAGAAGTTGTAGAAGCTACCACTTATAGGAATATTGTGGGTTCACTTATGTACTTGTTGAAAAAACAAAGAAACATGTGTTATGTAGTTAATTAGATTAGTCAAGAAATGGTTAAGAAAACCAAGCTCTATTGGAAGGCAACCAAGCATATGTTGAGATACCTCAGAGGCACCACTCATTTTGGTCTTTGGTATAGGAGGAGAAGGGGAGTGAAGCTTCAAGGTTTCACATATGTAGATGGGGTAGGAATTACATCTGAAAAGAAGAGCACATCAAGGGGAAACTTCAGAATTGGGTCAACAACAGTTTCCTGGTACAATAAGAAGAAAATATTGATTTCACTCAGTTGAAGAGAAGCAGAGTACATGGTTGCTATCCAAGCAGCTTATGAGGCTATCTAGATGAGGAAGATCCTTGTTGGGTTGTTTAGTCAGCATATGGATCCTACAATGATTTACTGTGAAATTTAGAGTTGCATCAAAGTATTGGTTAATCCAAATTTTCATGATAGGTCCAAGCATATTAGCATTCAGTACCACCATCTCAGAGATTGTGTTCATAGACGACATGATGCTAGAGTGCATTCCTACATAAGAACAAGATGCAGACATCATGATGAAGCCACAATCAAGAGGAAAAATTAAGTTCCATAGAGATAGGATTGGGGTATCAGATAATCTCTTTCTTGCTAAGAGTGAGTGTTGAAAATGGCACCAAGAAAGATTATAATTTAATTTTCCCTTGAATTAAATTAGAATAAAATTGTAATTCCACATCTCATGATAAGTTGTACAAGTTAACAAAGATAATTATACCTAGTTGGTTCAGTTAATTTGAGTTGATAATCTAACCTGAGTCATGAAGTGTGACTACTAAAACATAGGAGCCCTAATTGAGTTTATTTTGAGTTATAATTAATTAATTCATGTTATCTGAGTTAAAGTCAGTTTAACTAGCTATAATTTATGGAAGAACTAGTGAGAGGTCAAGGTGTGGAACTTGAACTTGAACCACATTTAGTGATCAATCAGTTAACTGATAAATAAGCCATAAATAGCTCATGCATGTCATATTATAGAAATAACCAATTGAGATCATAGATCAACGGTAGTGTACTATCAGTTGCATAACCATCCAAATTGTACAAGTGGTGCATGTAGTCAGAGGAAGGACTTAGATGAATTTATATTTGTGGTTGCGAATTTCCCTAATTAGTAGGGGATAATTACCCAAGCAAACAATACAAGGAAATAAGGAATATCATGGAAAGAATAAAATTGGTTAAATATTGGCCTAGGATTGTCTAGGAAGAAGTGAGACAGATAAAGATAGTGCAAAGGTTTCTCAAGCTTGTGTAAAGCATTGCAATCTTCTCATATTTTCTGACTAATTCAATATACAAGTACCTAAGGTTGTAGAGACATCTCATCTTGATTGTATGGGTTTTCCCATTATTTGGTAACTGTCACATATTTTGACATATACCTTGGAATCTCCAAAAATAGAAGGCTAATAATATCCCAAAAGGACTTTGTAGGAATTTCTTCTATTAGTAAAGTGTCAAATTAAGGGACTGTGAGTAGAAACCCATGTAATTAAGATTTATGTGCCTTTTGGGGAATGGAATCATGGAATATTTAATTTATTACTATGAATTAAATAAATATAACATTCCACTCGTGAGTTTGGAAGAATGGAAGGATTAGTATGTGAGAAAGAATGTTACACCATATCCTTAACCTTTTAGGATGAAGGTAAATTAAAAAAATATATACTACTCGATTAGGAATTACTTTAAGTTTTCTTTAGGGATTTTATTTAAATGTATCGGTGTGATATCATTGCATATGATGATGAGAGTTTTAATCAAGAAATAGGTTCAATCAGTTTTCTTTTAAGTCAGTTAATTTATTGGGAAAATACCAGGATGCGGAAACACCTGGCATACGGATTGTAGGCATATCAATCGAAAGGTATAAGATATTTATTGGAAAAAAAGGAACATAAAATAGGGTTGTACCTCCATGTTGGAGGTAATAAGTTAACCTCAAAAGAAATATATTGTAGCAGAGGTGAACAAATAATATTCTAATCAAAGAAATGTTAATATATGAGGAAACAAGTGACCTTTAAAAACTCTAGTTGGTAGTTTTTCTACGCCATCCTGTGGATGGCCATTATATATGTGTGTGTGTGTGTGTGTGTGTGTACACACGCACACACACACACGGAGGGATAGGGTTCACGTGTGTAGTTGGAATACAGAGCACATCCTCTAATATATACTTACTCACATAGTTGGATGCAAAATGAATATATCTTACCATATTTCTTTCTCAATCTTATGGAGGGAGCGACCCTATCTTTAAGGAAAATTAAAAGGGTAACATAGTTTCAAATCAAATTGGGCAATCTCAAAATATTCATTCAATTTTCACAAACTACAAATACCTATGCATACATAAATTTAGAAACTATCAGTAGCAGTGATATAGGGAAGAGCCATCCATTACTGGAGCCTTTCACGAAAGAAATAAAATGTATTACCCAGTTTTTTATAAAATTTACTGAATTATTTTGCATACATAAGTGTAACCATGAGTTGTAATATAGTGTATTCGTATTAAGAAAAAGTTCAAAATCATCGCCTAATTAGGCATAGTTATACATTTAGTAATAAAATCCTCAACATAAACTCATGAATATGACTTTTGTTAGTGCAAGGAGTTACTCCTTGACTGCAAAGGAGTAACCCTTACACACCATAGTTCATTTCAAAGAAAAATATTTTTGATGGTGGGATGGCTTCTTAAAGAGTTTGAAATGATTTCAACTCTTTTAGAACTTCATGCATTTGGGAAGTTGTGGCAAGTATAAATTGTATGGACAATTTTGTAGTATAGGGGAGAATATTGTGACAGATGAAAGGTGATAGATAGCTGGTACTCATGCTAAGAAATAAACATATCATAAATCAGTCACACAACCATAAGGGTGGTATTTTACATAAAGAAAAATTTATGTAAAGGAAACAACATTTAGAAATCATAATACATGCATAAAGAATCTCATAAATCCTTCATGAAACCTTCATTGGCATGCTCTACACAACCTATAGATGATTTGCAGAAGACTGAAAAATATATAATTAACTATTAGATCCTCTAACAGCGCTCTTACTCCTACTTGCTAGTTGTTGCAACTCATAAATTAGATGAATAAAACAACAAGAGAAACACACCATACATTAGATAGTCCTTGAAACACAAAGTCCTCTAGCATGATGTACAAAAAGGAGTTTTATTTATTATGAAAAATTGTTCAGGTCAACCAAAATCGAACCTTGAAATGCTATATACAAATGATATTTATAGAGAGAGGCACCAACGCCATCTCACCCAAAAAGAATGATCCACTCTTCCTCTCATTACATAGGAGTTATAGAATATTAAAGACATATCCTATCAAACTATAACTAACAGGACATATGTCAATAAGAAGAAAAAGACTATTTGAACTGTGCTGCTGAGTGTGCTAGCAACTTGCCTACTTTTCTGTTGATTTATCTCTCCATGATCTTTGTTCTTTAAAACCCATGTAGCTTTATTAAATGTGTTATTTAGCAACCTCAAAACCACTTATCAACCATTACTTGACATGTCGATATCATTTGGAGTCCTTATCATCTTTCGACTAGCTCAAACATTATGCTGACAGTTGTCAAAAATCATTAAAAATAGATGCCACCACAACTTTCGGTAAAAACCTGTAACTGTGCAAAAACTGTAATGCTACCGGAAGTTCTGGTAGCGCTCTATTTCCTTTTCAAAAATGCATAGCAAGATATTCAAAAAAAAATTGCAGATTAAAGCATTTTGAAAACTGATTTGTTCCAAAATATAACTAATAGGAAAAGTGATACTTCATTGAGACATCCTTTTACCTCTCCTCCATATGAGCTACGATTTCTGTAATCTTGTCTAAATCTATTTTATTGTCAATTATTGATTGTGACCTTGTAGTCCTAGTGGATGTCTCTTTTGCAATGGCCTTTTTCTCTTTTGAGATCTTCTAGATTTTTCTTCTCTTGGAGGTACCTATTTGTTGCCCTAAAGGATCTTTACCATTTTATTTCTTCTTGAACCCACTAGATTATGCAATTGAAGGAGTTACAATTTGTAACCCTTCAAATTTCCTCTCCACATATATAACTTATGTCTTCAATCTTGGGTTATATAAGGCTTTGGATCTCAGCTTGAATTTGTTGCTAGCTCTTTTTTTTCTTTTCCTGCTGCTAACAACATATCCTACATCATTTTGTCTATTCCTACTGCTAACAACATATCTTACATCCTTCAGGAGTCCTCATCTAATTTGGTGGGCTGATAATACTTCTGTACCATAGGTTGAATGTTTGCGACCAGAACTTCCAACAACACGTGTTCTTTTGATTTTTATGTAGTTGCAATCTTTCCTTTTGGCCCTCTGGCATATACCTTGGGAAAAGGATTAACAAGAGGCACAATATTCATTGATTTTGTCTTGCTAATATATGAACCTTCTCCTTTTTCCATATTCTCTTCAACTTTGGTTGGGGGAGTCTTTTCCTTTTCCTTTTTGTCCTTAGCCTTCTTGTAGATATTTTTTTTTTTTTTTTAATTTTAGTCCTTTTACCAACTATTGAAGTAGTTGGTTTTTGAATTTCTTCCTTCTTCTCAGTAGGTTGAGAATGTTGTTGTGAAGATAGAGGTTGTTGATTAGGAATTTTTTGTGTAGGTACAGGTTGGCCTGCCCTATAAAATAGGAAATTCTCCCAAGACTGGTTTCTTCTTTTGAGTTCTTCAACAATCAGTACCTTGATAAGAGCTTGATGGTAGATGCTATAATCTGAATCTGCTGCATGGGTTTGTATTCTAGCTGACATCTTATTCAAGCTTTTCAGCAGGAGGGAAGGTAGGTTGAGAGTCTTCATACCTACAAGGTGAAACAAAAACCTCATGTGATACAGAAATACAATACTATACCTTCTCTCACAAGTAAGATAGATCTTAATGAGCTTGATAGTTTCAGCCCATTCATCCTTCAAATAACTACTATGAATCCCTTCCTCTCATTTAGGGTCTTTCTATTCATCCTTGATGAAGTTGTTCAAGTCTCCTCTAGTAATAAATTGGTTTTTGAAACATTTATCTCCTTCCTGTGGGAGGTGGAAAGCTTCAGCAATGGATTCTATTGATTTTTTTCTTTTCGTTTCTTTCTATGATTTTAAGTGATATGTTGGTTCATTTTTCCATGTACAAGATATTTTCATAATGGGAAGTATCCAGAACCGTACACCACACCTCTTGATATTCATAATTATATTTTAGTTGCCTGATCTGTTTCAGATTCTCTATAACAGGTGTATGGAGTTGAACAATGTTTGAGTTGAAATTCACCTCCATCACGTTTTTTATGGTAGGCCTAAAATTACGACAACTCTCATGCATGATTAACTAATCGGTCACCACATTAAATCATAGATCCATGATTAATTTTGATAATAAATATGTATATTTGACATGTGGGCACAACATCTTGGGCTGACAGAAAAAGCAAACAACGGTTGGTCTTCATGATTGCACAATGACACCTAACTCTTCCATGTATGACCACTACTAACTCGAAATCATTCAAACATATAACCTTTTCTATCACGTGACATGGCTAATGATTAAAAAGATTTAAACCTTAGTTGATATCAGGAACATGTGGCTAACTCAAAAGTGGGTGTGCTTTCCATTTTTTTTAAAAATAGGGGAAGTTACCGGAACTTCTGGTAGCATCGCGTAAAGGAAAAACAAGCATAAAAAAGAGTTAAAATAGACTATATAACAGGGTTAAAATAGATGCTACCGAAACTTTCAATATAATTCTAAATTTTTTTGAAATTTACAATTTTTTCATCCTACAAGTAAAATGATTTAAAACACACTCATGACTAAGCATAGAGTTGTGCTAACAACTTTAATTAGGCTTCAAGAAAATTAAGAAGGACTTCAAAGAAAAAATGGGAAATGGTCAGGGAGCGCAACTGTGCCATTAATTGAACACGGAATGACTAAGAGGGTAGAGTATGCAAGGTGCCAACATGAAGCCAATGCAAAGAGGAAATCAGTATTTGGCACGGTATACACCCCCATAGCCCAACATCTAAACCATTGGGTAGGACTTTTTCTCTAGCATTGTTCTGCGCTATTCTGCTAGCAGGATTCATCTCGCTGCCGCCCATCTGGAACCGTTTGGTAATATATATATATATATATATATATATACACATGAGTAGTTTTACAAACCAATTATAGGAGATGTGTAATAATTACTTATAAAGTGATTCCAAATGGCCTCCCCATAACCACCTACATGTGCACAAGGGTAGTTATTAAAAGGTTTAAAAATAATTGTAAACTCAAAAATAGCATTGAATAGGGTCTAGTGTCCCTCCAATTGCAAACTAAAATAATTAGGTGGTAAATACATAGGTCAAATTTAAGCCATAATAGAAAAAATAAAATAAAAAATTAAAGACACCTAGAGTGGGTGCCAACTCTTAACAATGCTAGAGGAAGGTTGAGATCTATGTTGAACATTTTATGACATTATAATAAAAGAATAATTTCAAAGGGTTTCCCCCATACTAGGTTTCTGCCCAATATTTGACCAAATCTAGTGTCTCTTATTGATGTGCTAATTGCCTCCTTTGTCATTGCATTTATTGTTCTATCTTCAATTAATGTTGATAATTGAAAACATTAAATGTAATTGAAAATATTGCTAATTGAAGTTTGGAATTTGGCTAAAGTAAATGATAAAACGTAGAAAAATATGAAAATTAACATGGTATCAAAGCTAAGGTGAAGGACAAGCCCAACACGAGATAAGGATTGAAGCAATCATATTTGGAAAAGTTGAAAGAGCCAATCTAGTGAAATCAAGATGAGAAAAACCAACTTCAAGGAGAATGAGAAGTTGGGTGACTCATCCAATTTTGTTGCATGGATACCTAGGTTGGAAATCATAGCTGTAAATAATGATGTTTTGAAGTACATTCAAGGAAAGGTTAGGAGCCTCCAGAGAATGCATCTATTGTCGTAAAGAGTAAGCATAAGAAAGGTGAGAATAAATCAATGTTAATTATGGTTGATGGTATACAAGACAATAAATTTGCATATGTTGGAAAATTGAGAAGGTCCAAGGACATGTATGATAATATAGTAGGTATGTATGAGGTCAAAAATTTGAATTAAATCATCACTTTGTAATATCAAATCAAAGACACCAAGATGATTAAAGGTGAGTCCATATAATCCTACATTATGAGGATATGTTGTGTTAGAGATCAATTGTGAAGAGTTGGAGAAGTTTTTCTTGACAGGGAACTGGTGGTTGTGACTTTGAGAGGTCTCCCTCCTATTTGGGAAAAATTCGTCACCACTATTACCAAATAAAATTTCATTCCTTCATTTGATGATATTGTTGGAAATCTCACAAAAGAAGACTCTAGGATGATATGAAGAGGGAGGATTCAAAAGAAAAATAAGGAGAACATGTTTCATTCATCACTCATGACAAGAAGAAAAAGAAAGGGAAAGGAGGTCCATCAAATTCAAGGAATCCTCCTCCTCTAAATAAAAATAAAATGAAATAATACTCACATATTGAATGGTACAATTTTCACAATTAGGGTTGTGATTCTCTATATTTCCTTGAGAAGAACAACGAACCACATTATAATACTAGAAGAAATAACAAAAGGCTCAATCATCAAAAGAGGAGAGATGATTGAAGGAATGACTATGATGGAAGAAATGATAGAAGAATAAGAGATGCTCCAAGTGATCATGAAGAAGATATTCATCCATAAAAGAAGTCAAAATTATCCAGGTATGAAAGTAATGTTTCCATTTAAACTAAATATATAATTATTCTCGCTCTTACTAGTTCATGTCCTCTGGATTCCTAGGATATTTGGTTCGTTGGTAGTGGGGCCACTCATCACTTCTTTGGTTACAAGGAATTTCTCTCTAACTTAGTAGAGATGGAGTCAAATTTGAAAATCATTATTGGAGACAAATCCACTCATCTTGTCAAATATTTTAGATCCATCAAATTTCATTTGAATTCTAGGGAATCTATTGTAATGCATGATGTTATGTATGTTTCTAGGATGAAGAATAATTTCGGATCAATATCCACTTTGGAAGATAAAGGGATGATGGTTACATTTATCAAGCGAAAATTTCTTACTTGGCCCAATGGATCATGTATGAAAGATGCATTCACTTTGGGAACAAAATATGAAGGAATCTACAGGGTCACTAGAAGACCACTAATGGCATTGGTTCATAATAAACATAATCTAAGTGAATTATGGCACCAAAGGTTAGCTCATATTAATTATATGCACTTCAGAGATTCGAGAACTTAGTGTCTAGATTCCAAAGGTTCAAGTTCAACATGATGTATTTTGTCCAGGATGTGTTAGTGGAAAGATGACAAGGGGACCATTCCCCTCTAGTGAAAGCAAGACAAATGACATCATCCATCTCATTCACTATGACTTGACTGGTCAAATGCTTTTACACTCTCTCAGTAACCATCACTATTATATCAGATTCATTTATGACTTTTCAAGAAATACATGGATATATTATTCGAAGCATAGGGATGAATCATTTTAAAAAATAAGAAGCTCAAAGCCTTGATCAAAAATCAAACGAGGAAGAAAATCAAAATATTCAGGTCTGACAATGGTGGAGACACACTTCAAATGAGTTCATTAACTTTTGTAAGAAGGAAGGAATCAAGAAGGAGACAACTAATGATATACTTCTGATCAAAATGGAGTAGCTGAAAGGAAGAATAGGTCCATTGTAAAATCCACCCATTCCATGCTCCATGATCAGAAGGTACCAAAGTTTCCTTGGGGAGAACCAACAAATGTTTTTTTCTATGTTCAAAACAGGGTGTCTCATCAAGAATTAGACAACAAAACATGTGAAGAAGCATTCACAAGTGTCAAGACCAATCTGAGTTATATTCGTGTCTTTTGTTGCCCCATATACTTTCAAGTGTCGAAAGAGAAGAGGAACAAGTTGGAAGATCTTTGGAAGAAAGGTATGTTTTTGGGTATTGTAAGTATAAAGCATCTAGAATATATATTCCTAGTCAAGGAAGGTAGAGGTAGCAGGTATGTCACATTCGATGAAGGTGCCACACTTGGAAAATCCCGAGATCTTCCTTTGCTTCCTCCTCCTAAGAAGAATGATGAAATGGATATCTTGGATGGCCCATCCATGCCCGAATCTGAGACCGATATTGTTGATGATCCCATGAATCCAATGGATCCATTAGATTCTCCTCCTAGTAATCCTCCTACTAGGAAGATACCACTTTGGCTTCGAGACACGCTTCAGGATGCTAATAAACATGTGACCGCTCGAAGATCGTTTGGAGAAAGGAAGAAGACATGCAGGTACCATGGATATCTTGCAGCGATGAGCACCATGATTCAAGTTGAACCTTCCACATTCAAAGAATCCGTAAAAGAACAAGTCTAGAAAGACGCTATGGCCAAAGAATATGAATATATTGTGAAGAATGATGTATGGGATGTTGTGTCGAGAACGAAGGGGAAATCTGTGGTATCTTTGAAGTGGATATACAATATTAACCATGGAATTGATGGAAGTATTGAAAAATACAAGGTCGTGGCACAAGGATTATTGCAGAAAGAGCGAGAGGATTATGATGATATATTTTCACCCGTGGCTCGATATACAACCATTTTCTCGATAGTTTCCCTTGTCGCAAGTCAAGGATGGACCCTTCATCAGATGGATGTAAAGAAGGCATTTCTCCATGGCATGCTACTAGAAGAAGTATATGTTGAACAACCACATGGATTTGAAGTAGAGGATCATAGGACACATGTTTATAGATCGAAGAAGGCATTGTATGGCTTGAAGCAAGCGCCAAGAGCATGGTATGCTCGCATAGACAATTATTTGGTGAAGTTGGGATTCACGAGAAGCAATGTCAATCCCAACCTCTACTTCAAGGTACTCATTGGAGTTTTGGAGGTCAAAATGGGCCTCATAAGGAAATTATAACACAATAGTGGAAATAATAAAATAAGATTTGATTACATCATCAAATTTTAGAGGGAAAAAAGAAAAAAACTATTTTTTTAACTCATATTTTGAACTTATATCCATAAAGGTTTACTCAAATTTCAAGTGAGAATACTCGTTGGATGCAAAATTTAATTACTCATCCAAGGAGTACCCATGTTGCATACTTTTGATGGACTTTTCTACATGAAAAAAGAGAAATACATAAAAATACATGATTGCAATCATGTTTTTATGTATTTCTCATTTTTCATGTAGCAGAGTCCATCAAAAGTATGCAACATGGGTACTCCTTGGATGATTAATTAAATTTTTCATCCAACGAGTATTCCCGCTCGAAATTTGAGTAAAAATTTTGGGAGATAAGTTTAAAATACGAGTTGAAAAAGTAGTTTTATTATTTTATTATTTTTTAATATTTTTACTTTTTTACTCCAAAAATGGTGAATCATCCATTATGGATGACATCATCATCTTTAATCCTATTGGTTGTTATAAAGTTTATTTGTAATGTTCCCAAATCGGGACAGCTAGCAATCCATGGCTAGAAAATGCATTTTCCAGAAATGGAGGTAGCAAGATTTGATACCAAGACTTGGATCTCTTAGACCAATGTGTCTAAGATTGAAATCCAAGATTTGGGGCCAAAGAAATCCTTATAGAGTGGTTAAACAGATCTCCCACTACTGGATATCCTCAGAAAGTGCCCGGTGAGGGACTGCAATAAATGTAAGCACATGAAATGGAAAGACAGCATTATTTTACAACCATGAGCACATGAAGATATGATCAGCCAATAAATGATGTTATAGCAGTAGGAAGAGTACAATATCTTGAGGAAACCACCTCTCAAGAAAGGTAATGCAAGCCTCAACAATACAGGAATCTCCATGAAGAAGCTGCAAGTATTTACATATATGAAACCCTTGGTATGTGATGCGATCGATTATGGAGTCTTGCCGCAATACAATTTCAATACATGGATATAAAATGATATAAGCTCAAATACAATAGAGAACCAAATCTCTAACCACTTAAACAATACAACATCAATCCTCCAAGGATTCTTGGGATTGGTTAGCTCTCCCAAAATGGAAAAAATGTCGGTGTTGCTGG
>JAXQQM020068880.1:0-79290 GCA_034641835.2 Pinus albicaulis | reverse complement strand
CCACGATTGGCCCCACGCGCTGTATGTTGCGTCGGGCGTAGCTAGGGGGTCACGAGGGGCGAAGCAGTCCCCACCGTTGGGGTCCGGGGCAGCGCCCCGACCAAAATTTGTTTTTTGTGCAGACCCACTCATAGGCGGATCTGCCCATGGTTTTGTGCATGGTTTTGCACATGGTTTTGGGGTTCGATGGTTTTCGGCCCCTGGTATTTTTGTAGATCCGGTCAAGGGAAATATGGTTATGTTCTAATCCAGGGTTAATGGATTGGGGTTTATGTATGCTCCGGCATGTATATATATGTGTTGTAACACTAAAAGGAATATAATGAAAAATCAAGCTGGTCGTCCCGATTTGGGATCCAGGGGAAAATCTCCGTGTTTATCTGTTTTATGTTTTATGCTCTCGCTATTGTTTATTTTCTGTTATAAGATTCGTGTGTAGATAATTTCTGTTCAGGGTTAAAACCTACATTTGGTATCAGAGCTGTTTCGGCTTCAAGGGGACGCCTTTGTTGTTGAGGGTTTTTTGCTCGGGCCTGTGGTAGACCCTGTGCGGTGGGAGATCTGCGGGATCGATTCTTGCGGTGAAAGAATATGGCGAGCGGCGGAAAGATAGAGATTGAGAAATTTAATGGTCAGAGTTTTGAGTTGTGGAAGCTCAAGATGGAGGATCTGCTGGTGGATAAAGATCAGTGGATCGCGGTAGATCCAGGTACTAAACCAACGGCAATGTCAGATGAAGACTGGAAGAAACTGGATCGGAAGGCTAAGAGCAAAATACGGTTGTGTGTGTCAGATTCAGTATTGTTGAATGTATCTGGGGAAGCTACGGCGAAGAATTTGTGGGAAAAACTTGGGACTTTGTACCAATCTAAGTCTCTGGTGAATAAGTTGTTCCTGCGGAAAAAGCTGTATAACATGAGGATGAAGGATGGAGACTCGGTGACAGAGCATCTGAACGCCTTCAATACTGTGGTAAGTCAGCTGTCGTCTGTTGATATTAAAATCTCAGATGAAGATAAGTGCATCAGTTTGTTGTGCTCTCTACCAGACTCGTGGGACAGTCTCGTTATTGCAATAGGTAGCAATACAACTACCTTGAATTTTGATGACATTGTCTCAGCCTTGCTGTCGGAGGAAATGAGACGGAGAAATATGGAGGGTCAGAATGGAGATGCCTTATCTGTACGAGGAAGGTCCCAGAGCAGAAACAAGAATAAGGTTTCGAGTGGGAGATCTAAATCTAGAGGGAGATCTAAATCTCCTGGAAAGTTTGTAAAGGTGTGCTGGAAATGCAGAAAGGAAGGGCACTACAAAAAGGAATGCAAATCTAAAGCTCCTGAGAAAGGAAAGGGATCTGATGAAGGTCCTTCTGCAGAGGCAAAAACCACCTCGGATGAAGGTGGGGATGTGTATTTGGCTTCTTCTTCAAATGCACATGTAGATCATGAGTCATGGTTGATTGACTCAGGTGCATCCTTTCACTTACTCCCCATAGGGAGTGGTTCTGCGAGTATGAGAAATATGATGGTGGTGATGTCTTCCTAGGGGATAATAGGAGGGCCAGAATCATCGGACGTGGAAAGGTCAAGCTGAAGCTGCAAGGTGGAAGGATTAGAACACTTCCTGGTGTTCTGCATATTCCTGCATTGGCCAGAAATCTGATTTCTGTAAGCAAGATGGATGATGCAGGTGTAAAAACAGTGTTCGAGAAAGATGCCTGCAAGATGGTTCGGGGAGCACCGGTATTAATGCGGGGAGTTCGGACTGGAACTCTATACAAGCTACAAGGTAGCACTGTTATTGATGGGTGTAACAGTTCTGTGGTTCCTGAAAGTGGGACGGAAAGTCTAGCTGTCTCTGGAGAAAAGACCATGCTATGGCATCAAAGGCTTGGACATATTTGAGAGAAGGGCCTTCAGATACTACATAGAGATGGTATGGTAGAAGGTATGTCTAATTTTTCTCTGGATTTCGATTTCTGTGAACATTGTGTATATGGGAAGCAGAATCGGGTGAGTTTTCCTTCTGGTGCTAAGAGGGCAAACAAGATATTAGAACTTGTGCACAATGATGTGTTTGGGCCTATGTCAGTTCCATCACTGGGAAAGTCTGTGTACTATGTTTCATTCATAGATGACTTCTCAAGGAATACATGGATATATTTCTTGAGGAAGAAATCTGAAGTCTTTGACAAAATTAAAGAATTTAAGGCTCTGGTGGAAAACCAGACAGAGAAGAAGATAAAGGCGTTGAGGACAGATAATGGTGGGGAGTTCTGCAAGAAGGAATTTGAAGATTTTTGTAAGAAGTGTGGTATAGCACGACAGAAGACTACTCCATACACACCGCAGCAAAATGGAGTTGCAGAAAGAATGAATAGAACACTGATGGAAAAGGCAAGAAGCATGCTCAGTGGTACCAGGTTAGGACAAGAATTCTGGGCAGAGGCAGTGGAGACTGCATGCTACTTAGTTAACAGATCACCTTCATCGGCGTTGGAGGATAAGACTCCACATGAGGTATGGACTGGTAAGAAACCCTCTCTTTCACATCTAAGGGTATTTGGATGTGATGCATATGTACATGTTCCAAAGGAGGAAAGGACCAAGTTGGATAATAAATCTGAAAGGTGCATCTTTATTGGGTATAAGGATGGTTTAAAGGGTTACAAGCTTTGGAACCCAGAAACAAGGAAGGTTGTGTACAGCCGTGATGTGGTGTTTAGAGAGGTAAAAGATGTTGTTACACATGAAGTCATACCAAAGGAACTTTAGAAGATAGAGTTTGAGCTAAAGGAGGATGAATCAGACTCTACAACAGAAGAAGACTCAGAAGATGATGAGCCACAAACTCCAGCTTTAAGAAGATCAGTTCGGGAAAGAAGGCAACCAGAAAGGTATAGTCCATCTGCTTTCTGTTCAGGTTTTGCCTTAACTATAACTGATGATGAACCCAGAACTGTCAGGGAGGCAGTAGATTCAAAGGATGGAAAAATCTGGAAGGAGGCCATGGCTGATGAAATGGCATCCTTGCACAAAAACGATGCATGGGATCTGGTGGAGTTGCCGGCTGGAAGGAAGCCCATTGGGAACAAATGGGTGTTTAAGAAGAAGATGAATGTAGAAGGCAAGGTGGAGAAATACAAAGCTCGGTTGGTAGCGAAAGGTTATTCCCAGGTGCCAGGAATTGATTTTGGTGATATTTTTTCTCCTGTTGCCAAGGTTACTTCTATTAGATTACTTTTATATGTTGTTGCTGCATTTGATTTTGAGATAGAACAGATGGATGTGAAGACAGATTTTCTTCACGGGGATCTAGAAGAGGAGATCTACATGAAGCAACCTGAAGGCTTTATGGTGAAGGGTAAGAAAGAACTGGTATGCAGGTTGAAGAAGTCTCTGTATGGGTTAAAGCAGTCACCAAGGATGTGGTATCAGAAATTTGATACCTATATACGGGGACTTGGCTTCACCAGAAGCAAGGAGGATCACTGTGTTTATTTTAAATTAATTGGTGACCGTGTTATTTATTTGGTCTTGTATGTGGATGATATGTTGTTGATTGGAAATGACAAAGAAATTATCCAAGATTTGAAAACCCAACTATTCTCCAAATTCGACATGAAGGATCTTGGTGCTGCAAACTATATTTTGGGCATGGAAATTAAGAGAGATCGGGCAAAGAGGAAGCTCTGGTTAAACCAGAGGAAGTATGTCGAGACTATATTGCAGAGGTTCAATATGCGGGATAGTAAACCGGTGAATGTTCCTATTCCTGTAGGTGGAAAGCTGTCTGTTGAACAGTGTCCCAAGACACAAGAAGAAGAGGAGTATATGTCCCGTGTTCCATATGCAAGTGCAGTGGGTAGCCTGATGTATGCAATGGTCTGTACTAGACCAGACATTGCACATGCAGTGGGAGTATTGAGCAGGTTTATGTCAAACCCGGGGAAGGAGCATTGGACAGCAGTGAAGCGGGTTTTCAGATATTTACGTGGCACTAGTGATTATGGCTTGTGCTACCAGGGAAGACCAAGATTGGAAAGAATGTTGGACATTCGTGGTTTTGTTGATGCAGACTGGGCTGGAGATCTGGACCAAAGGAGATCTACAAGTGGGTATGTGTTTAGCCTATTTGGAGGCGCAGTCAGTTGGATGAGTAAAAGACAGTCTGTAGTGGCTCTTTCAACTACAGAGGCAGAATACATAGCAGCCACTCATGCAAGCAAGGAAGCAGTTTGGTTGCAGAGATTGTGTTCAAGTATGGGGTTGATACAACAAGCTATAAGGATAGACTGTGATAGCCAAAGTGCAATTTTCTTGGCTAAGAACCCTTCTTACCATTCAAAGACAAAGCACATTGATGTTCAATATCACTTTGTTAGAGAGATGGTTGAGGCTAAAAGGGTGTTGCTGGTAAAGGTGGACACTTTGAAGAATGTTGCAGATGCATTGATGAAGTCTGTGAGCACTCAGAAGTTCTCTTGGTGTATAGAAACAATGGGTGTTGAAGAATTGGCCAAATGACTAAGCTCTCCTGTGGCCCCCTGTGGAAAGAAAACAACAAGTGGGAGAATG
Organism: Pinus albicaulis; assembly: GCA_034641835.2. Lineage (NCBI taxonomy): Eukaryota > Viridiplantae > Streptophyta > Pinopsida > Pinales > Pinaceae > Pinus > Pinus albicaulis. Next base: position 74,713 of record JAXQQM020068880.1, on the reverse strand, counting down.
TTGGGTATGTGTTATATTCTTTCCACGATTGGCCCCACGCGTTGTATGTTGCGTCGGGCGTAGCTGGGGGGGTCACGAGGGCCGAAGCAGTCCCCACCGTTGGGGTCCGGGGCAGCGCCCCAACCAAAATTTGTTTTCTGTGCGGACCCACTCATAGGCGGATCCGCCCATGGTTTTGTGCATGGTTTTGCACATGGTTTTGGGGTTCGATGGTTTTCGGCCCCTGGTATTTTTGTAGATCCGGTCAAGGGAACTACGGTTATGTTCTAATCCGGGGTTAATGGATTGGGGTTTATGTATGCTCCAGCATGTATATATATGTGTTGTAACACTAAAAGGAATATAATGAAAAATCAAGCTGGTCGTCCCGATTTGGGATCCAGGGGAAAAATCTCTGTGTTTATCTGTTTTATGTTTTATGCTCTTGCTATTGTTTATTTTCTGTTATAAGAATCGTGTGTAGATATTTTTGTTCAGGGTTAAAACATCCCTAAGGGTTACTGATCTGTAAAGAGCGGTGATGATCAGGTCCCATGCCAAACTTAGAGTGGTGCCACCATGCTGATGTTGCGCAACTCTGATTATGACATACTCCCCATCATGTGTAGATTGTATCCTCCTCTCTTGAGACCTAGTGGCGGAAGGTCTGTTAGATCCAAGATCATCCTGCTCGGGCATCACCATGATTCCAATATCTACCCCTCCAAATCTAACTCCAAACCTATGCAACAACAGAGAGAGCATGCCTCGCCATCTGGTGAAGGCCTCTGTGTACCCCCATTTTCCAACCCAATAGTGAACTAGATAACTCTCGGTCATGACTCTGACCATCATGAGACAAAATGATCTATCAGTAAACTGAATCTTTGCATCCCATAGTCAGATATGTTGCAACATAGCTCAGACAACTGTAGGAATCCCTCTATGCCTCATATCTAGTCTCTACATGTGATCAATATAGAGGGTCCATATATCATGGGATAATTTGATGCATGCTAATCTTCTCTATGCCTGCCACTGTGTAGTACCGATGACCATTGGAAGCCACATGTGCCGAATAGCTACGCCCTGAATGCAACCAATAGATGGGTATTCGATACTCGCAATCGACTCAGGGTATGTGGATTTCTCCTATTCCTGCCAACCATCTCCACTGGGTCTGCCATTCTCCCTCTCGATAATGTGCCAATACAATGTTTGGAGCCCAGATACATACTGGGATGCTACCTCAGCCGTACTCAGTATCCTTTGCTCATACATGGTCCTGACATTCCCTGAGAAAAGAGTGATACATATCTCCCTTGTGACCCACTCCCCACGCATAGGCTCAGTGATGAATGATATGCTACCCCTACAGATGATTGTCTCATCCCCCAACTTGTGGCTGTCAACTAGCGAACCGACCCAATTCGATTGCTAAGAAGTCTCTCCCCTAATGTGATGAATGTCATCCAAATATCTTGGGTAAGCTCCTTGTCCCTAGATGCTCATGCCCAGAGTGCCAAAGGATAATAACCAAAATAATTGCACCGGTAAGTTATGTAGAAGAGGGTCAAGCATGTGAATCCCAACGGATACCATCAAGTATCGCTCATTTGTGTCTTCGTCGATCCTGGCAGAACTATGCCCAAAGGTATGCTCGGTGTCTCCGTCCATGAGTCTCCCTAGATGTGATATTCCAAGACCCCACTATGCAACATCATACACTCTCACATACCACTGATCATCCCTGTACTCCTGAACATGCCACTGTACACTGCGACCTACTGTTGTACACCATTGGATACCTCCAGCTACCGTTGTCCCATCTTGTATCACCTCGCGTTCTTCCTGTGTCATTGTACTTGTCACCTCCCGCGGGTACTCAATGCGATGTGAGCTACCCCTCCTACTCCATAGTGTAAACCAACATGCTACGACACACCGACCTGCATCTCCATGCTCCTTAGCAGGCCACTGTGCCTTGCTGCATATCCCTGCACACCCTTGGATGCTACGGCCTAACATTGGATCTGTACGCATAAGTCTGTATCCCCCTACATAAAACTGAACCCTATGACATAACTCTATGTAGTCTTGTGTACCACCGCCCATTTTCGTACCACCCTGTAACATACAATATCTTGCATGGGACAAAATATCCACCACTCTGCTAGTAAACCCTCCATGACGTGGGCTACATCTCCCTATATTCTTTGGAAGACCTGAGCAGCTTGACTCCTCACACACTAAGGGAAATGACACTACTGCACCTATCCTTCATAACTCTAGTGTCCAATATACCAATGGAAGAGCACTGTCTCCATATCATGCCCTGATTGGTGGCCTACTGATACCACCTCTTCCTACCAGCTCCTGCCAAAGTAGGCTAATCACCCTGTGAATCCACACGTAGTCAATATGCTGAGACAACTCAAGAAATGTGTCTTTCCCTCTATCAAACCAACCTGGGACTAGTGCTGTCTGGGGCTCTAATGGAGATCGGAACATGTGTGTGCTCCTAAAAATTAGATCCATCACCCAACTACTACCATTAGCTATTGACTCTATGATGTGATGGGAAATCCCACCTGGATCCCAAAAACAATCTGGGATTCATGTATTTCCAGTGCTTGGAAACTCCTACTGAACTACACCTGGGTCCACCACCATCTCCATAGCCCACTCCATCGGTACCAACTCAAAATCTCTAGCCACCCAACCCCAACATGCGGATACAACACCTTGTGCAACTCCGATCGTCTCATGCCACTATCTAGGTCAGCATATGAGATCTGACTAGGTGGCTCCGTCTCTCTCTCTCCAATGGCAAAAGGTGACCCAACTGTGTTACTAGCGCCGTCTATGTATCCCTCAAGGGGGTTTCTCCGATGCTCCAATGTGCCCTCTAGCTGAACCATAAGGGAATCCAACCGTTCCCCAATATGGGCCAACTTGGTTGTTGATGCAGCACAAATCACTCTTATGCCCTCCATCTCCTCGCTCTGCAGCAGAATAACCTCTCGTACTGATGTGGCATTCCCCTTCAAAGCTAAAAGGTCAGATTGAAGCTGATGACACTGTTTTGTGCGACCATTTTCGACTACATCTGTATCTCCTAGCACCTTATCATGGGTGGATAAATCTCCTAGTACCTCACCCATTTGATGCGTGCTGTTATCATCCAAAAATTGGGACACTACCATGGTCATCACCTCAATGGATGGCACTACTGGGTAGGATCTACTCTCTCCACTAAGATGTCAACCGACACGGTCAAGGAAGTCTCCAACACAGGTGACCCCTGCATCATACTGGGTGTATCCACTTGCTCCCCATGATCCTATGTAGCTGGCTGAACCCCTACGACTTGTGTAACTCTAGTGTCTCTCCCGTAAGGAAGTGGATGGGTCTGGTCTAACACGTTCATCAATTCGATCAAGAGTTTGCGGTAATTAAATCCTCATTGTACCATGTTTTGTCTATGGTTTAACCTGTCACTGTGTATACATGCACAAATCTTCCTAGCTCTAATTTTTTACCCCACAGTTGGCCAAGATCATGGCTTTGATACCACTGTAATATTCCTAATTGGTAAATTACAGTAATAATAAGCTAAAAGATATTAAGAAGAAAAAAAAAAAACTGATATCAATACACCATTGGAGCCATAAAATATTGTTGAGTCATTTTATTAATATCGATAAAATGTGTACAATGGAGAGATTGGAATAAAGGCACCGGGGCTTGATCAAGGCAAGCTAAAGATAGCACCTGAACAAGCTTGAAGTCTCTCCCAAAATTTTACACTGTGTGGTTGTAGCTCTACTCTACTCTACCCATTCACTCGCTAGGAATACTGTTGTTGCTCCAGCTCTGCGCTGCTACTCCTGCTCGACGTTGCTACTCCTCTCTACGATGTTACTCCTTCTTTGTGCTGCTACTCTTGCTCTGCGCTGTTACTCCATCTATGCACTGCTATTCCTACTCTGTGCTGTCAATGGCCAAAAAAGCTACTGCTTCCCTGGATGAAATGCTTCTGCGGCCTGCTACAATGCACATAAAATTCTGGGATTTTAACCACAGACTCTGCTCAAGAAACCCACAATAACTTGCGAAGGAATTGGCCAAATATTAACCTCAAAATTTTAGCCTAATTTTCCATTAGTTTGTTTAGTTTTTGGCTGAGTTGGGATCCTTGTTTGGCCTCATAATTCTACCTGAAAAATTCTACCAGATTAATCTTGGCCTCTCCTCAATAGACCCACAAAACCCAGAAAGGGTTTGTCCTAGTTTTGACCTCGAAAATTGGCCCTCTTGGGCTTGGCTCACCCAACTGCTGGGCAATTCAGTCCTCTTGGAAATTCTATTGTTGGAGGCCACCAAAATGCCTAAAAAATCCCTGTGAGGAAGCTCTAAGCCTCCCCACCAAGTGTCCTCCCAAAATCTCCACTCACTCCCCTAGTCGCCGGAGTGATCCCTTCATTGATTACGCAGTCTCTGCACTGTTGTAGATGGCACTGCGATGTTTAAGAGATGGCTGTGCTGTGGATGAATTCCCTGCTACTGAAATGCTCCTCCAAAATGATAAGAATCCTCTTTTGAGCAGGCAGTCGAAGTCCCTCGAGGCAGAGGTTGAGATCTTCGCCGAAAAATCTCGTTTGCTAAACAACACCGCAGACTTGGCACCTGACACAAGCATGCTCTTTGTAAAGGACAAATTCGAAATGGATGATTGAATGAATGAAAAAAATGAGCAGTTTGCTTCCTTTTAACTAAGCCTTCCCAATGTTCCCTTGGGCCCCACCTCGAAACTGCGCTGCCTCTAACCTGTACCAATGAGTTGCGCTGCCACATGTGGAACACAATCTCTCCTCATTGGCCCCCCATCCTCCACTATAGTCACAATATTTTCCTTGGCCTAATTTTTTGACATATATAGTTTCCTATGTCTAATTTTTCCCCCCCAAACCCACATCCTCATAGTCAAAATGTAATAGTTAGAAAAATATCAAAAATTAATATTCTAATTAGCAGAATTGCTAATTAGGAATATTACACCCACCAAAACCCATAAAGGGTTTGGCCAAATACTGATGTACTAAATTCGGCCCAATTTCCCCTCACTCCTCTAGTTGTTAGGGTATATTGATCCACCTGTAAATATCACTGCTGAAGGTCCCCAAAATGGATGCAATACTCAACAAATTCCCTCCCATAACTACCCCACAAATTTTAGCCCCCAATTCCTCCTTCTCTCAATGCCCCACGTGTGGCACGAAGTACCTCTGTGCAGGCCCACACAGTCCCTGGTGATGTTTTCTTGGCCTAGCCAACTCACTCAAAATGAGGCTCTGGAAGCTCTCCAAATATTCAACAAATTATGGCTCTATTTTGTCTCAGAAAGCTCACAAAATCCCTTTCCCTACAATCAACTCCTCCAATTAATGCATATTTCCCTTCCTGTGTCCCACCTGCTGAAACAAATACTCAAATACACTAAATAAACTCATAGATCAGATCGAATGTGATGAAGGTTACCTCCTTGGGTTGGCACTCGAAGTTCACCGAATTTAGGGTGAGATTCTCGCTTGAAAATATCTTGTGCTCAACAACACATGCAACCTTTTGCAGCAGTTAAGGTAGCTGTGTATAAATCTATTTCTATTTTGTTTATATATCAGTGGAAGTGTTGTTGTTTTTGTTTTAGCTGTGAATAGATCTGATTCAATTCCAATGTTTTATATGCTGTTACACATATAAGATCAGAGATACCAGCTAGGTAATTATTGTGTGGCGCGCTAGGTACAGATTAATTGAGGTGTGATCATAGTCTTGTAGATAATTTTATTTATGCATGAGTGATTTCTTTCCAGCATTTACTTCAGCAACGATTTCCTTTATTTCGATTCTCTTCTAGTTGGGTGTATCGACACAGACAGTGCAACTGTCATTGAAATAAAAGACGTCCCTGGATTGATAATTTATGTGTACTGTTTTAGTCATTTAATAGTGATTAATACATCCCAACAATATCCTCCCTCCATAATCTTCTCACAAAACCTCAAACACCTATTCCTCTCAAAACATCTTTTGGTCAAGGGTGAAGCATTGATTTATTGCATGATGCATGGTTCTAATATGATGTGGTGCCCCCCCTTGAGGTTTTTCTTCTCACTCTCCCTATTTTCTATCAGTGAAAGGATGAAACCCTAGTGTGTATATGGAATGGGTATGTGTAGTATAATTTAAAAAAACTGAGTATAGGGATGGGGTAGGCTTAGGGGGTGAGATGAAGGGTTTTGAAGCCAAGGAAAATTATACGAAAAAAATTAGGAGATAGGCTTGCATGTTGGCTCCACGATATGAGTGAAATCAAGTGAAATGGTTGTGAGGAAGGTGGTAAAATGAGGGAAACACATGAATTTCCCAGTTTAACATTGTGAAAACTAGCTAAAAATTAGGGATTGCTGAAAATGGATCTTAGGAAGGATATGGATGGTGGGATATGGGAGTATAATGTATGTGGGAGGTGTAGGATAGTGTGAGATGATAGGGTTAGGATTTATTTCATTGGAATCTTTCAACGATATAAAGAGGTGAAAATATAATGGAGTATTGGAGTGAGTATGAAAATCAATAATAAAATTGATAATTTGATCACTAGAGGGTATAGGAAGTTAAATTATTGTTGTAAGAACTCCAAGAATATATGCTAACAAGGTTTGAGTTTGTTTGAATGGATTGGGAGCTAAAAAAACCCTAATTATGAACTCTTTCCAGAAGCTTAACACCATGCAGCAGAAGTGTAATAGCTGGTTTCGTAAGCGTAATAGCTACTTTCAGAAGCATAGCAACTATTCTGGAAACGTAACAACTGCTTCCAGAAGCATAGTAACGTGCTAGAGAAGCGTAACAACGACCAACAGAAGTGTAGCAGAAGTTAAAAAAATCTAATAATTTCTTCCAGAAGCGTAGCAACTTGTTCCTTGGAGTAATTTCTCACCTTGTTTTCGAACCATTGACCACTAAGGAGTGCAATGGAGGAAAGAGAGGAGCTCTACCACACAACAAAAGAGAATAATGAGTTTGGATGAGCTTTCTTTTGTCCTCTATAGTTTTTAAATGACTTTTTTGTCCTGTAGTGAAACAATAAGACAATTTTTCATTTTGAAATATTTTGACATTAAAACACATTTTTAAATAAGACAACTTGACTTACTTTTTCTTCCTAAGTATGCTAGCTCCCCTTTAAAATACTTATGAGTGAAATGAAGGATTGTTTGTCTTGTTTGATGACAAATTATACTTTTTCAAAAGAAAAACAATGACACCTAGACAACAGACCTAGATGAGATGGAGTGAATGACCTAAGTGTTAGTATGAATCTTAATTCCAAGCGTACGAAAAAATACCACTTTAGCTATGCATAACAAACAGCCCTAATAGAAAATATGGCTGCCAATATATTCAGATCTGCAGTTAGGTGATCAAGACAAATGCTGCAAAAATCTAGATCTATGCATCAGAAGACATTAAACAATAGAAAAAACAAGATTTACTCCTTGCATCCAATAGACAAGACACGAATATGTTGAAATAATTTTGTATTAATGGCACCTGGGAGGAAAACACAGAAGGGTGTTACCAGTTCTCCTCAATGGGATGGGTTCTTGTAAGTCCTCAGCACTTCAGGTCTAAAATTCCTCTCTCTTGATGGTGTAGAAAACCCAAACAAAAATGGTAGCAAAATATGACTATGATGGTGGATCAAAGTCAGACCAAAAGCATAGATCCAGAGTGATCTTTAGGAAACAAAAGGTGATAAATGAATGGAAAAACCCTTCTATTTATAACAAAATATTGAGTTAATCTAGATATTGGTGCATAATTAAAATATTATTAACCAAATCAAGATCCAACTTTTATGGAATATTTTATTATCTTTGTTGGAGGGAAAAGGAATTTGACTTGGGTCAAATTCCTTTATTTGTAAATAATAAATAAATAAATGATTTATTTATCATTTTAAGGATGTGGTTGAGTAATAATCAAATAAATAATTATTTATTTAATTATTTAAGGGTGATTTAGTCTTATTTAACAAAGAATATTATTTAAATAAGGTTTAAATAGTTATTCTTTAGAAAATAACAGGATGAATAATGATTTATCTAATTAATTTCCTTGTTTTGGGTAAAAATATAGCCAGGAATATTAATTAAACTGTTGTTTAAGTAATTATTCCTTGAGGAAAATCAAACAAATATAGATTTATTTAATATTTCGTCACGGGGTTTCCTGTTTAGACCATAAACAACTTAATAAAGGTGGTTTACTAAGTTATTTTCATAGTGAAAGCAATTTTACTTAGGGTAAAATTGGTCTTACATGGTGTACTTGGATCCATCTAATGATAAGAGGTTAGATGACAAAAAAATGGTGTAACAGATTTCCTCCCAGCGTGCGAGCGTTAGGAGCTAATCGTAAGACCGAAGTACGTTGTAATAACTCAATCACTAGACACCGAAGGGGAAGTCAGAGAGGGAGAAATATAAGGTAGACCAAAGTGCTGAGAGGACTAGACCCTGAGGAGGCGAGACTTACAGGTGCGACAAGTCTCTTTTATGAGTGAGTAACTGTGCTACAGGTGGTGGGGGAGGCATACCTATGCCCGCCGAGACATAGTACAAAGAATAATTGGTCTAGTAAACAAGGGACTGAACAATATAGTACATGCTGGCATAAACATGAGCCAGATAAGCAATATGATATTGAATCCCACATACATATTGTGCTTGGGATAACAACTAGGACTTGTATAATAATATCTGAGTACATGAGATATAAATACAACCCAGATGCCCTTGTAAACAGGAAAGGACTCTGAAAATTTGACTTATACATGCAATCAAAAAGGTGCTGCAAGCAACTGAGGTCAACATTATAAAATCTATGGAGCTGCATCAAAGGCTGTAATGAAGAGGTCATCCGGGCATTTGGGGGGCTACCTGTAGGGCCACCCTGTCATGAGGGCTGAGACATCTCACACACACCCGGGGATCACTGATATCAGCTGTTGCATCACTAGACCATCAAGTATACAGATATCGATCATGTTGAAAGGTGCTGGAGCTGAGAAACAATCAAGTCAAAGGGTTATAAGGAGTCCCTTTGCTTGATCCAAGGCACCGAACAAGAGTGGAAGCTGGAACCAAGGTACACCGCCCTCTAGACCTGTCTTCTGGAATAAATGAGTTGATGTCAACAGAAGGAGGTCCACCATGGACGAGGCAATAAGGGTTCCTCAACTAAGGCACGAGAGGAAATAGTAGAGCGACTGACAGACTAACACCAGTGATGACAATAAAATGGGGGGCACTGAGTAGCGGATGGACGACTTCTCTTGTTAGAGCATAAAGGGCATGGATGTCTTGGGAGCGACTGACACAATATCATGAGGGATAGGGGACAGTGGGACTAAAGGCCATAATGTGCGACATGAGAGAGGAACCAAGCAATGAAGGATGGATGAATATAGCGGGATACAGAGGGACTCGGGATAGACTCCATGAATGCAATGATGACTCAAATTGGATGCTCTAAACAAGGGCGACTAGATGGTGCTGCCACATAGAAAAATGTCCAATGGGGACCCTAAAAGCACGAGTACATGATGGTTACTCACGACGAAAATCAACACAAGCATGGACAAGTATGAAGGAAAAGGGGTTCCCCCAAGTACAAGTGTTGCAGGTGAAGAAATTTGATTTTGAGGAGTGGTGAAGTGACCCTTCTTGGACAAAATGTGTCCCAGTGAAGTATCAAATCATGAAAAACTAACAAATACCCATTTGAGGGCTTGATGAGAGCTTTCCAATGGTACAGATGGTTTGGAAAAATGAGCTATGGTTTGGTCACAACAGGCAAAGGAAAAATCAGGAGTTTCTCTTTTAATAAGGCATTTTCCCTCCAAATTCACTCATTTGCATGAGGAGTTGTGGTGAATGTAGAGAGGAGAGAAGGCCCTAAATATTGCAGCGAGCGTAGTGGACAAACAAACCATTGGAATCGAGATCCGTCAGTTGCAGGTAAGAGGCATAACCATACTCTTTAATTTTAGTGGATTGAAAGTTCAGTTTAAGTCCCTAGAGCTCATGAACATGCCAGGTCGCACTTTTAGGGGTCTGTTCTGTGACCTAGGTAGCAAGTACTGGGCAGAAAACTACGACTTTTCCCAGGAAATGATCTGAAAAGTGTGACCTGTCAGAGAAAGGGGGTTTCAATGTTGTTTTTGGCTAAGATCTGGGATTTTTATGGTTGAAGGTTATAGGTGCCCCCAAGCATGTTGTGGTCGTGCCAAAATGTATTTAGAAAAATGGGAATCTAAACACATTTTAATGATGTGGTGCGCCATTTATTTTTGTTATGGTTATGCAGTTTGAGAAAGGGAATGGAGGATTACCAATCTCTTTTGGTACTGAATATATGAATAAAATGGACTTTAAGTTTCCAAGTTGGCATACATGGTGTCACTATCCCAAAGAGAGGATTTGGAGATAATGAACTTGTGCTCTCCTAGAAAACTCACAAGTTGGTTAACACCAATGTCAAAGGGACTGGGTTGTTGATGTAAGATGAAGGAATGATGAGGTGTATCATCCCTAGAGTTATCTGAAGTGATATGGGACTCTAGAGGTTATTCTAAATGTGGAAGAATAATGGTACTAGAGTCGACACGACCAGATACACTAGGAGAGTTGTGGAGAATATCTTCTCCTTGTCTCTCAAATATGGGTGCCCCCTTACCCAAACATTGGGTTTCAATGTAATGGCCACAAGGTGTATGTGGTTCGAATGCATGGGTTCGATGTAAGGGGGGATAGATAAAGTCAGGGGTGGTGATTACTTCCATAATGTCATCATCGTGATAGAAGATGTGGTGACTGGTGGAAGAAAGACCACCTGACGCGGCGAAGCTACCTGACTCATCATCATGAGAAGAGAGGTACATATGCACATCGTCACAAGGGGTGACATAAGAGTAAGCATATAAAGGATCTACCGATGTTGAGCCCAGGGTGATCACTGAAGGGAGGTCAGGGAAAGTCTCCAAGGGGACTTCCACCGAGGGTCTCATGGATGATGATAGGTAGAAAATGGTGGACGAAGGCTCCGTCATCTCGATATCAGGAGGGGGAATGTCAATGGAAGAATTCGTGTCCTCTGGTTTTGCCGAAGCAAAACATGAAAATAAGGGAGTGGTGGACTCATTGTGCTTGGCCTCGAATTGGCGAACTGTCACTAGAGAGGTGCGGAAGTCCTCGAGGCGGGGACAGAGGTGGGTATAATGGCCATAGAAATCACACAAATCACAAGGGTGGTTTGTGTGAATAGTCTTGGGGTTCCTGGCTGCAGTTGAGGAAGGAACAAAGGTTTCTAGGACCATAAACTCAGGGAATGTGACATTAACCATGGGCTTGAGATGAGGCAACTCCGGACAAGTATGGGTGGCATGAATGACAACATCACACAAAGCACACTGGATGGTGCGCTTTGGAGGTTGAGGAGGGGTAGGGTTTGTCAAGGAAGCCTTGTCTTTTGTTGCCTCCTTGTGAGCTTTGCCTTTCTTACCCGAAGCGGTCGCAACAGGAGGTGGTTCTTGTTGAGGTGGTTGAGGCACTGGAGCCGTGGGAGAAGTCGTGGGGACCGATTGAACCAGAGTCAAAGCAAGAAGGGGTTCGGGTTGACTAGGCGAGGTAGCAGCTGGAGGATCAAGGTACCAGATGAGAATCCCAAGGATCAAGTTAGGAAGAGAGAGGGTGGCCATGATAGGTACCGTGTACACTCTTGGGGGTGGAGCTAGGAACGGTATCTGACCGAAGGGGTAATGGCCAGCTGGGACGGCTCCTAAATGGTTAAGGCCTGGAGGAACCGTTCCAGGAGGGTAAAGAGGCTCATGGATACCAGCTGAAGGGCCAATAGGAGGAGGTCTAAAAGGCTGAATCGAAGGGCTAGGAGTAGGCTGCAGAGGGTGAGGAGGCTGCTAACTAGTCGAGGCAGGCCGCTTGAGGGTAGCCTGAGACGATTTCATCATGCAAACATTCGATGAGCTGGGATTAGAGACATGAGGAGGAATACCAGGGAATGTACCAAGCAATGAGGAATCTTTGTAGACTTCGGGTGAGACACTAGTCAAAGGATCGACAATTTTCTTATTGGCCACTGAAGAGATGGTAGACTTAGGGCAGGTCTGAGAGTTTGGTTCGTAATATGTCAACTGGTCAATGGTGACTATCTTTCCGTTATGAGGGAAGGACATCTTGCGGTGAACCGCATATGGGAAAACAAACATCACATAGGTGTAGCTATGACCCAATAGAATGTTGTAATCTAAGGTGGCATCTATGACTTCTACGTCAACGCAAACAGTCTTGCCCGCAAGAGTAATAGGGCAATTGCGGAATAAGCCAATGGGTTGGGAGGGATGGCCATCCCACGCTCGGAGAGTGATCATGGAAGGAGACAACTCAGGTGATCTGAGTTGCTTCCAAACCGAAGCGGACATCACACAAGTGGATGCCCCCTCATCAATGATGCACCGGGAAACGTTGGCGTTCCAGATCTTGACTGGGATTTGGAAGGCGACGGAAGTAGGGAGGGGAGGATGTTCTGACCAATCAACATCAAAGACAATCATTCGATCGTCTGAAGGATCTACAATGCCCATGGCAGATAGTAGAGATTTTCGTTTTGAAGGGCACGACTAGAGGAGTTCCAACGTTGAAATGGCAACAGGGGGTTGTGCAAAATCATCTGCTATGCTATATGAATGGGCAGCTTTTCCAAAAGCAGTATTTCGGCATAGTGGTCCCTTAGGGATCTTGGTATGAACCTTCGCCTTAGGCTGAGGGATCTGCAAGGGACCATTAGGTGTCGAAAGAGGCTCTGTAGAGACCGAAGGAGGCGACTCGAGGATAGACGTAACGGGAGGCTTGTTGTACTGACGGGACCAAGTATAAAGGTTGATGTCTATGGTTAGAGGTTGATCAGAGTTCATCATGAGAATTTGGTAATCGGAGATACCAGATGGAAGAGGTTGAGTGGCCACCTGACCTTCAGGTGGTTGGGTAACCACAAATCCTTGTTGAGGGAAAGGATTAGTAAGCACAGCCGACTGTCTAGGTGTAGCACTGGGAGGGACAGAAGGGGAGGCTTGCTGTCCTTGCAATGTTGCTTGAGACTCCCACATCTGCTTCATTTGTTGTAAAAGAGGAAAATCATGCATGTAATGACCATAAAAACCACAACAAGAACAAGGTTGGTTCATGGGAACAGGCCTGTCCTGCTTGGGATGAGTGCCCTGTTGCTGGTTAGCAGTGTTAGGTGCGTTATTTTGAGGATCAGTTCTAGGATTACCAGGAGAAGATTGATTTTGAGTGCCTTTCCTTGTCTCTTTGGAGGGAGGAGGATTATTTGCGCCCTGTTGTGCATACGCCTGCCCCTGAGGGGGCAGTGGCTGCTGTTGCGAGGGTTGAGAAGGCAAGGGAGGTGGAGGTGCTAATGCTGGAGGAGCTGGAGCACCAGGCTGTGGATACAGATAATAAGGAGGTTGGGTAACGATGTGGTAAACAGGAGGTTGGGAAAAAAGAGGAGGCATGCCATATCCTGGATATGTGCTACCGAGAGGGGGAAAAGTGCAGGAGGTGCTGCCCCCCCCAGTAAAACCATAGCCCATGGGAGGTTGAGCGTATGGATTAGAGAGAGCTCCAACGATACCATTTGAGGCATGAGGTGCCCTCGGTGCGTTGGCACCACTGGGTCTAGGAAGATCAGGTAGAACGGTATAAACATAACCCGACTAAGCGTAGATCAGGTCATATTTTAACGTCATTTGGAGAGCGGCTTCTTCAGTTTGAGGAAAATGCGATGCGACATATTTCCCGATAGGAGGCAAGAGAGATCTAAGGAACCAGTCCATGTAGACACGGTCTTCGAAGGTAGGGGCTTGACATAGTCTCCTTCTTCTCCGCCATTCCTGGACATGATCAGACTGGTGGGTCATAGATGATTGACAGAAAGAAGTCAAATGTTTGATACCAGTGTCATAATGAATGGGAAGCTGGAAGTAAGACAGAAAAGCCCGGGCAAGAGTTGCAAAGGTGGTATGAGAGGAAGGGGCCTGATCAACATACCACTTAGAAGCTTCACTAATAAGCGTACGTTGGAACAACCGAAGATGGACAGAGTCATCGGTAATGGAGTTAGATGAACACCAAATGTGGAAAGATCGAACATGATTTGTAGGATCTTCGCCAGCAAGACCTTCGAACTTGCGGATGTCGGAAGGTAGCTTGGTTGGCATTGCCGGCCAACCAACATCATGATGTATAGGGTCATTTATCAACAGGTCAAAATCGGGAAGGCTAAGGCCTGCCATGTATGGGAGCAAGGGCGTAGCTGGGGTAGTGTCCGTTGCGGTCCCACTTGTGGTATTAGCAGCATTAGGTCTGGGGTTACCACCAACATTAGGTCCTGCACCAGACATGGTGAAGGTGACAGGGGGAGAACTAGGGGTAGAACAAGAAGGAGAACCCAATGAACCAGAAGAAGAGTCAGAGTGCGGACTCGGTGGAGGACTAACTCGAATCCTATGCGGAGGAGTAAGTCTTCCTACAGGAAACTGAGGATGAAGGCTAAGAAGTCTCCAGGATAAACGCCTTGTTGGCATAATAATGACGACACAAACACGTCGCAAAGGAAAAAGAGACCAACAAGGGTAGGGAGGTGCAAGATCAACTGATTACAATGTCGAAACAAGGGCAAAGAGGTGCAGGATCAATTGATTTCAATGTTTTAGAGTGTTTGCTTGGCAGTGTTAACCAAGCCCTTTTTCACTTAGGGTGTGTGTGAAAAGTGTGTAAATTTTAATTTTTAAACCTAGACATTTGTAGAGAAAAAGAAAAAAAATGTGTTGTGTAACTATAAATAAACTTGCAGATAACAGTACATGAAACTGAAATAACATTAAATAAACAGCTAATAATGAAATAATATAAACCCAAGGAGTCGGGCCTCTCAATAAGTAGTCTGTAGGTGGGCAAAAAAACTAGTCAAAACACACAAAAATAGCCAATAGATCTAAGGTAGGGAGGGACAGGGATCTAAAGGTCAAAATTTGCTAGAAAGCGGTGCAGAAAACATCAACAAATCGGAGGAAAATTTGCTATAAATGAGGTGGCGAAAGGCTATCTCCTGTAGGGAAACGGAGTGAACCCTAGAGGTAAACCAAAAAAAATCCAAATGAGGTGATTTGGATGGATAAAAAGCCAATCTGAAGTGGATCTGAAGGTGAGGTATCAGATCTGAAAAATGGATGAACACTCTGAAAGTTTCAGACAACATGCAACAGCTAAAACTCTTCCACAAAGTGTGGAGGGTACTGAAGCCCTGGGGGGCTAGGTTCCCACTTATTTGAGTAAAACAGAACAAGTACAGGTTCAAAACGGGTGGAGACGGAGGTCAGACAACTCTGAACAGAGGCCCAGAGAAACCCAGAAAATTTTTAGAAAAATTCCCGTAAAAAGTCCAGGTCGTAGTTTTGACCTGTTTTCTGCAGAGGTCGCAGTTTTTGGGCTATTTCCCGCTTCCTAAAGCTCCAGGTTGCAGTTTTTGGGCCAAAAAGTGCGACCTGCACTTCCGACACTTTCAGCGGCAGATTTCAGAAAAAAGTGTCATCTTAGTTGCGGCTAATGTCTGTCACCTATGCAATAGGTCCGAAAACACACAGAAGTTAGAATTTTTATCGTTTTAGGGTTTTATATGTTAAAAACAACATCAAGAAAAGAAAAGAAAATAGGTTGAAGAGAAATTCTAGGGTTTGAAGCAGCTGGATATGCAAGGATTAGAAAAACGACAACGGTCGTAATCGTAAACCCGTGTGGAGTCGCCAGTTGTTAGTATGAATCTTAATTCCAGGTGTATGAATTTAGACTCCTAGTGTACGGATTAATTCTAAATGATAATGAAAGTGATGAGATTTAAAGTGATAATGGTCATGGATGAGATGAGGGAGAAAAATTTCTAACCTAGACTCCTTCAATGACCAAAATTTATTTTGAAAATTTGTTTGAAAAGACTAAATTTTTTGACTTATGACACTAGAAAATTAACTAAAAGAGTATGTTTGATCACTAACATATTGAAACTAACATTGGCTTCAGCTGGGGATGGCAGCTCCTTCAGGAGGTGTCAAGAACACCGTAGCTCAGGTAGCCTTACCATTGGGCATTGGAGTCAAACTTTGACAAACTTGAAATGATGAAATAAATTTGGAAATGACTTTGACTAAAAAAACTGATTTGACTCTGACTTAACAACTTATGGCACAGATCATGGGGATCTTAGGGCCTTCTCCTCGGGCTTCAAATCCTCATGATAACCACCCATATAATGAATATGTATATACAATATGCTGATAGGATACCTCCAGTGTAACCAATCCAGAAAATGGCTACTTGCTTGAATCTTGCTCACACTTTCCTCGAGCAGGCAAAAGGAACAAAAGATAGGCAACTCAAAGTTTCCACTGAACATGTGCTCATGATTCATAAATACAATAATATTCATCTTCCTAGATGGCTGCAACAAATTGACCAAAGGATCATGAAAAACATGCAACATAAGCTTTTCTGGATGACATAAAACAGGAAAACAAACCTCCTTCCAAATTGTTGGTTTGTCTATGTGTTGAAATTGATCACCTTCATCAATGAATGTTGCAACATCGACCTTCATTACTGGCTGTAAAAAACTGGAAATAGGGTCTTCAATAATATCAAGATAAAGGGAAGTTTGTTTTTGAATATCTGTGTTTTAGGTATCCATATTATCAAAAGCAAAAATGTGCACATCCATAGGATCCAGGACAAACTCCTCTTCTTTAGCAGACTCTTCAATTTCTGAACATAGAGGAAGATCATCATCTGAAAAAGGCTCTAAAACAACCTTTTCTTTTTCACTGCTTTCTTGCAACTTATGATGGTCAATTTTAAGCCTAGCATCTTCAAAATATGAAGGTACATGTATCTCTCTTTCGGAAAATGGATTTAGGAATAATCCTTCATGTGAATTTGAACTAAGAGTTTCTAAAGTAGCAGATTCATTAGATATTTGCAAAATATTAACTTTTATGGACTCTTCAATAACTGGTACAACAATATGTAATTATATGTCACATACTCCTTTAATCCCATCATCTTGGGTTGCATTCTCATCTTCTGAAAGTAAGAAATTTCAAAAGGATTTGTAATATTCTTTTCCTTTATCATTGACCTAGAATATGAATAAACCAATGTACTGTCAATTTCCTTTTCTTGTTTTAAAGAGTCTTCATACTCTTGATCATGAAAAGATGGACAAGGCTGCAAAAATTTGTTAACTTCATGGGATATAACTTGACTGTTAATATGCAGATCTGTTTGATCTTCAAGCAAAGAAGGATTTGATGCGTGTTGTGAATGATCCTTTGTATCAAGGCAACTAATCTCTGTTATTTTCTATTGAGAAGAAAATTCATGAAGGGCCTCTATGATCTCATAATCCACACACTCTTCATCACCAAAATCCTCTTCAAGGTATTGAATGAAATCTTCATAGGATTCACAACAATATTTGAAAAACAAGAATGAATGGCAAGAATTTCCATAAAACTCAAAGAATGTTGTGTGGAAATGTTTAAGAGAGAATAAGCTACGTGGCTTCAACCCTTCATACCATGATATTTCTTTCCCTTCAAGGGTAGCCATAAACATTTTCATCAAACAATCCTCATGAAACCTAATCCCAAGCTTATGTATATGTAATGAAATTTTGTTAGATGCAGAATAGCCTCATCCTCTTTTCCATCTATGAATTTGGGCAGATAAGTTTTCCAATCTATGCAAGGAATTCGATTTGAAAACCAGGAATGTGAGCATGATTCATAGGGGCATACCTTCTACCAATTGAATCCATATTTAAAACAATGAAGTCACCAAAAATTTGTTCAAGATACCATTTTTTGAATAGTGGAATCGCCATGAAAACTTTGAAATTTTTTATTCTTCGACATTGGAGTCGCTAAGTGAAAGATGCATAGCTTATCTTGTGCCTGACCACCATTCACCATCAGCAATCAGAGCTAATATTTTTCATTATTTCTCATGAGATATTTAACCTTCACTCCCCGACAACAACGCCAATAATGTTATCACTCCCCCCAACTTCCCAAGGCTGAGAGTGGGATTGAAGGAAGGTAACCACAAACCAGGCTTTAGGTTAGGTAGCTAGCCGTACCAGGACCAGAAAGGGCTCTCTCGTTGTCACTTTGCAGTCAATGGATTGACTGAATATCTATTGATCTTAGGCTATGTATGTAAGCTCAGTAAATATGATTTTTTTTGATGTTTTAAGTGTTGGATAGAAAGGTCAGTGAGAAGGCTAGGTCTAGGGTTTTTAGGTCTAGATTTCAAGGAAAATTTGTAGAGAATGTGTGAGGCTAGATAGGTAGTTTGAAATAATGTTTAATTGGTCATTGAGTATAGGATTAAATTATAGATATTTTGAATGAGAATTGATGTGAATTCATTCATTTAGAAGTAAATAGACATATCATGTAAATCTTGTCTAAAACAGAGCATGAACAAACATGATTTCTGCTTATAAAATTACAAGATAAACACATGGAAAGATGCATATGAAAGAGGAAAATATATAATTTAGCATGAATATATAAACATAAATAGGAATAAAAAATGCTCTAATGCATACCACAAGATTCTCAACACAATTTCTGCAAATCTGTCTTTGATTTCATTCCAAAATGTTGTTACAATATCTTCACTAAAAAATAAGACTATCCAACCCAAAAAAAGACTAAAGAGAGTCTACTTATAGAAAATATGAACCACGACACGTCATCAAGTCGAAATCCCATCCAAAATGCATCATAAAAACATAAGATGAGTCTTTTCCTAGATTCTAGGGAGGTTAGAAACCATTCCCTAAAATCCAGTTATGAACTAGGAGTGTGTGTCCCTTACATTAAATTACATGTTCCCTCATGATAAGAGGAAAAATCCAAATCATGCACTCTAATTCTAACTCATATGGCAGTAAAATCTCAAATTTATGACATTTTCTAAGCTTAACAAGTGTCCTGAGGAATCCAATGCAGATGTGTAACACTTTTTGATAGAAGTGTAACAAAATTTTACAAAAGTGTAGCATAAGTTTGCAACCATTTTTGAGGAACTTTTATGAGTCAAAATCCAATTATGAAAGAACGGTCAACTAGCCCTGTGTGTGTCGTTTCTAGAACATCTTGAATTTTTCAAAATGACCCATGGGAAGATGTCCAACAGTTCATTCTCCCAAAGTTACTCCAGAAGTGTAGCAAGGCCTCCAAAAAAGTGGCAAAAGCATAGAAAATGAGTGGTTTTTGGGCCTTTTCTGCAAAATTAAAGCCTTTCATGCAATGAGGGTTCCTGATATTTGATTTACTCATCAAAATGCATCCAACCATATAAATAAATCATCATTTGGATGCCTTTAAAATAAATTTTTCTACGCTTCTATGATGGGGAATTTCCAAAATTGCTAAAAATCCAGAATTTTCCAAAAAACTTTCTGCAAAAATATCCCTTAAAGAGGGATCAATATCTCTTAACCCATAACTTTTTTTTTTTAAATTAGAGAGAGGTTTTTCTTCTTTGGCATGTTATGAACCATAAACTCCTCCATTTTTCCAAGATAACTTCCCATTAGCTCAGACTCCAAGTTTTACGTGGATCACTCAAAAATTGCAGAAGCGTAGTGCACTTTGAGTGGAAGCGTGGCACCTACTTTGAAATGGAGTTTGGAGGCTTTCCCAGAGGATTGATTGGATTCCAGTGGTATGGTGGGAATATTAGGATTTCTGCTACAAAATGGAGTCATAAAGAACTACAAAACCTGCTCGAAACCCCTTAAAATTTGACTTGAAGATAACCCGTTCGAAAGTGCAAAAAATGACATGGAGCAAGTATATTTTGGGCATTTCTATCAAACCATAACACATTTGCATAAACTGAAGGAAGTTTTTTTTCTTTGACATATGATTGAAAAAACCCTCTTTCACATTTGGAAAATTCATCTCCATTTCTTTGGGAACTGATTTTGAAGAAAAATTGTCCCTGTGTTCAATGTTAACCGTAGCTTGATCACGAAGCTCAAAAGATGATGTCATGGGTCTGAGTTGGCTCAAACCTGGAATTGTGACATACCTTATGGACCTTCTTCTCACCCTCCATAGTAGTTGTGAACAGGATGAAAACATAGCTAAATGGAGTGGGTATGGAAAGTGGATTTTGGGAAAATAGGGGATAGGGATAGGGTGAATCTTGATCAGAATCTGGACTAGGGGAAAAAATTGCTCAAAAATAAAAGTGCTTATAATTGCGCCAAGCCAAATTCAAAGCGACTGTCCTATCACAAGGAATACAATGCAACTCATTTCGTCTAAAACCAAGTTCGGATGAGGAAGTTATGGTCTGCTGATCGTCATTCAGAACATGCAAATTTTTAAAAATTATGCAGAACAGGTACAGTTGATGACATGGAAAACCCGTCAGCATGCAGAGAGTCTTCTTCAATTTTTATTCCAATGGGATTGTGACAAGTGTCACAATTGGATTCGCTAGTTTGGTTTGTGATGGTAAAAAAATTTCTCAATGTCCTCCAAGGTTGCATGTGGATTTTTTTATCACCAATAACATTCATTTTTGTTGTTTTGCATCTTTCCTTGCTCTAAGTTAAAAAACAATCCAAAAATTCAAAATCTTACCTTTATCCTTTCTTGCATCACAAAATCACAAATTTTTGTGTCCCTGCTTTATGTTTTTCGCTCCCTCTTGCAATTTTGATACCTCGATGCAATATATCGCGTCGCAATCCCGCCACCTTGTTACCACCTCGGTAGGACCCACCTTCTGCCACGCAATTCGAAAAACATTTTGTTTCCACCTTATGACCTCCGACCTAGCACTATGCGCCCACACCAATCTGCCACTAGGTTTACCATTGAAAACCAATGCTCCTATCATGTATTTAAATGCGTTTATTGCTCCGAGGACGAAAAATTAGTTAAGCATGATTAACACTAATTGTAGAATTAATTAACTCTTAAATGTGTGCTTAACTTCAGATAATGACGAGTTAAAGTTAGCAGTGAACTTGGCAGAGACACTAAATTCGGAGGTAGTTCCAGATTTGGCGGGCTTAACTGGCAGTTAACTAGATTTAGTGGTAGTTTATTAGGCCTGAAGTAAATGAGGCCTATATTGGTCAATTTTTGACCAATTTTGGCTCAAGGATAGTCATTATTAGCAGATTGGCATGTTATGAATCCATTGGAACATCTTTCAGAGGCAATGGAGCTCCTATACAAGTTTTTTTTTGGCACGTTGAATAACTTTGAAGCTAGGGCCACCAGGAGGGAAGGACATGCCCAAATCAGCACAAGGCCGTTTTTAGTGAGTGAATAGTCAATTTTTGATGTATTTGATGCTCTAAACATAGTGGTATAGTTTATAAAGGTGTTGGAGCACATCTGAAGGTTATTTTTTCACTTTAGAGATTAAACAAGCCCATGGCCACTGGTGTTGGAGGTCAAGCCTAGAGAAGTTGTGAACCAAATTCAGTGATTGAATAGTCATTTTTGGGGTATTTGAGTTTTCTAAAGCCAATGGAATAGTCATAAAATTCATTGGAGAAACACAGATTCTTGTAATCAGATTTTTTACTCATAATCCCAAGAGGGCCTAGCTAGTTAAAGCAGGTCCATGGAGATGTAGCCCAGGAGGGGTGAACTCCATCATCATACATTGTGTTATGTGATTGTTGTGAGTTATTTTACTCCATTTCATTTTTTGTTCATGAGTTTTTAATTTTTAATTAACTCATAATTACCTCTTCAAAGACACATGAAACTTGGCAATTTAACCCCTTCACAAATGGTTAAATGAGATGATCCTTAAACACATTTTTAATACTGATGAGGGAGCTTGCATAACAATAAAATTTTTTCCCATATTCAGATAAAGTTGGTATCAGAGCATAGGTTTAGATCATTTTAGCCAAGATTAGCTCTTGGTTCTATAGCTATTGATTGTTGAATTTGTGCAATGATAATTTGATAGTTTTCCAAGTTTATGTGTGAAGGAAAAGAAGCCAAGATTGAGAATTCAAATCTCAAATCACAGCAAAGAAGATTTGTATGCATTGCATATGTGATGGAAGCTTCATTAAGCATTGTTTCTAGTCAATATCCCTTAGCAAAACTCTTTGATAAAGAGTTGTTGTAGAAACTCTACATCATGATTGATAGGATGCAAGAGAAGTATGAAGATAAGAGGGAGAACATTAAACTTCAAGAGAATTTGATTTCCTTGAAGGAAGCGAAGAAAGAACTTCTTGAAAAATTGCATGATATGGAGACTCACATCCATGTTGCAAATTAGAACCTTGAAAGGATGCATGAGATAGAGACTCAACTCCATGATGCCAAGGAAACCTTAGCCAAGCATGCACTTGAAAAAGAGGTATGCAGTTCAAGTTTAACTTCAATTTCCTCTCAAAATGAATGTATAGGTTATTTTTAAAGACACACAAGAGGAATAGGGTCCAAGTTATTGATGAATATGGGCTATGAAGGTAAAGGATTAGGAAAACATGCACAAGGCATAGTGAATCCAATTTTTGTTGAGGAAAGGCCTAAGTATTTGGGCCTTGGTTATGGAAAACACGATGGAGAAAGCTCTAAATCCAAAGAGGCACATGAATGTGTTCCAAGAAGGACTTTCATTTCAGGTTCATTACCTCAAGGTTGTGAAGATTGTGTTCATGAGGAATGCAAAAAAATTACACCCACTTTGCAAGAAGGTTCTCATAAACATGAAGTTAATGAGAATGGTGAACAAGAGGATGTTGAAATCTCTACAGTCATTGAATGCATTGTTAGTATTCTGAAGAGTTTTAATCAAGTTGTTTTTTATTATGATGAACATGGAAAATTCTCACATAAGATTTGGAGAAAAGTTGCATGTTCTTTTCGTGGTTTTGATAACCATAATGTTTCAAGGTGTTGGAATAAGATAGCCATGCACAGGAAAATTTTGAAGCAAAGGAGGGAGAAAGCTAAAGGTCCTTTGGAAAAAGAAAGCTATGCTAAAAAGAAGAGGTAATTGTTTTGTACTCATCGCCATAAGCAAGGTCATCATAAGCAAGGTAATATTGTAGACAAGTGTTGGACTTTGTATCCAACAAGTCATCCATGAAATTTGAAGAAGGTGGAGAAAGATAATGGAAAGAATGGGAAGAAGATTCCATAATTGATGTGGATCAAGATGTTTCGCATGATGATGGTGTGCATCAGAAAGAAGCACCACTGAAATGGTTTGTTCTTTTACACTACATGTTGCATTTTTATGCTAAGAAGGTGATTGAAAGTGGAGTATGTTGACTCAATTTATTGCAGATTTTTTTTTTCATTTCAGCTTTAAGTACATGTACATATGAATGGAGTTCTTATACTTATAATTGCACTTGTGAGAGAGTTGAAGAATTGTATACATGCATGAGAGTTTGTGTGTATGAACAATGGAATTTTGATGGTTTCATTGTGCTTGAACATGCATGAGTAATTGACATGTGTTGGTCGATTGTGTGTTGCATGCATGTCATATTGACTTGGAAGAGTTGATTTTGTCTCCAAAGATGAAAAGGAAATGCTGACAAAGTGTTTCATGAGATGTGAAATTATTTTTGTATTGAGAAAAGAATTGTCAAGTTGTTACACATGCTTATGCTTGACTTGAGAGTCAATATTTTGAAGAGGCATGTTTTTTTGACTAGTGTTTGGTCGATAATTTTTGACACCAAGATGTAAGAGTACATCGCGATGTTCAAATGATGTGAAATATGTTGCTTTGAAGGAGCAAGAGGGTATGTCGTCAAGTTGTTTCTTGCATGATGTGTTGTTTGTGACAAGATGTCAAAAAAAAAAATTGCAACCATTGTAGACTACTTTATGTGTTGACGCCAAGAAGAGAAGGAGATGGAAAATACATTCTTCTAGATGTGGAATTTGGAACCATGGAGGTAAAAGAGTGGTCATTTATTTTCTTGTTTTTACTAATGTTGGAAGCTATTTGTTGTAGTTACCTCATTGTGCAAAGGAGGAACAAGATTCTCAGTGGGAGGGCACCGAGGAATCGATTTGGTACAACAAAAGTGTTATATCATCAAGAAGCCAATAAGTGTTGGATTGGGTCAGTAGCAAAAGGAGAACAAGTGGTTGAAGAGCCAAGCCATTTGTAAGGCAAGGAAAGGCATGTCAGTGGACAAGTGGTTGTCAAGGTGATTTCTCCAAGCAAAATAAATATGATAGAACTTGGGAAACAATAGGGAGTTCAGCTCTTATGAGATAACCAGCTTTTGGGGTCCAAAAACATGTCAGTGGGAAGGAGTGATACAAAAATTAGCTCAAAAATCAAAGTGCTCAGAATTGCACCAAACTAGATTCAAAGCGACCGACTTGTTGCAAGGAATCCAACACAACTCATTTTGTCAAAAACCAAGTTCATATGAGGAATTTATGGTCTGTGATCGTCGTTCAGAACATGCAAATTTTTAAAAATTATTGCAGAACAGGTACTGTTGATGATATGCTAGTCCAGTCAGCATGCAATAAGTCTTCTTCAGTTTTTATTCTAATGGTACTATGAAAAGTGTCACAATTGGATTCACCAGTTTGGTTTGTGAAGGTAAAAAAATTGTCCAATGTCCTCCAAGGTTGAATGTGGGTTTTGTTATCACCAATAACATTCATTTTTGTTGATTTTCATCTTTCGTTGCTCTAAGTTAAAAAACCATCCAAAACTTCAAAATCCGACCTTTATCCTTTCTCGCATCACAAAATCACAAATTTCTCTATCCTCGCCTTATGTTTCCGCTCCCTCTTGTGATTGCGATACCGCGATGCGATATATCGCATCGCAATCCCGCCACCTTGTTACCACCTCGGTAGGACCCACCTTACGCCACGTCACTCATCGTAATCACAAATCACAAAAAAAATTGTTTCTACCTTATGACCTCTGCCCCAGCACTATGCACCCACACCAATGCGCTACTAGGTTTACCATTGAAAACCAATGCTCCCATCATGTATTTAAACATGTTCATTGCTCTGACGACGTAAAAGGATTTAAGTGTGATTAACACTAACTACAGAATTAATTAACTACTAAATGTGTGCTTAATTTTAGATAATGAATAATTTAAGTTAGCTTCAGACTTGGCAGAGCAACTAAATTTGGAGGTAGTTCCAGATTTGGCGGGCTTAACTGGGAGTTAGTCAGATTTAGTGGCAGTTTACTAGGCCTAAAGTAAATGAGGTCTATCTTAGTCAATTTTCGATCAATTTTGGCTCAAGGATAGTCATTATTAGAATATTGGCATTATTTGAATCCACTAGAATAGGTTTTAGAGGCAATGGAGGTCATCTACAGGTTCGTTTTAGCACGGAATAATTTTGAAGCTAGGGCCACCAGGAGGGAAGGCCATGCCCAGATCATCTGAAGGTCGTTTTCAGTGATTGAATAGTCAATTTGTGATGTATTTGATGCTATGAACATAGTGGAAAAATTTATAGAGGCGTTGGATCACACATTAAGGTGATTTTATCACTTTTGAGATTAAACAAGGCCATGGCCACCGATGTTGGAGGTCAAGCCTAGAGAAGCTGTGAACCAAATTCACTAATTGAACAGTAAATTTTGGGGTATTTGAGTGTTTTGAAGCCAATGGAATAGTAAAAAAATCCATTGGAGCAACATAGATTCTTATAATAATATTTTTGACTCATAATCCCAAAAGGGCCTATCTAGTTAAAGCAGGTCCATGGAGATGTAGCCCAGGAGGGGTGAACTCCATCATCATCCATTGTGTTATGTGATTGCTGTGAGTTATTTTACTACATTTAATTTGTTTTTCATGAGTTTTTAATTGTTAATTAACTCATAATTACCTCATCAAAGACACATGAAACTTGACAATTTAACCCCTTCACAAATGGTTAAATGAGACGATCCTTAAACACATTTTTAATACTGATGAGGAAGCTTGCATAGCAATAACAAGTTTGCCCATATTTAGATAAACTCTAGGGATTGAGATGAGGTGTAAGGAAGCTGAGGAAAATTAATAAAAAAAATGAGATAGTAGGGTAATGTGTTATCTTAAGGATGCAAGTGGAAGTTTTGGGAATGGGCATGCGAAAGGTGCCCAAAAGGTCAAAACACATAATTTTCCTAGTTTCCCTATAAAAACATAGTGAAAAATAGGGTTTAGTGGAAATGGTAACAAGGAGGGACATGAGTGATAGGTAGTGTATGGATAAGGTATATGGATGATGTATTGATATAGGAGGATATTGCATCAATTTAGTCTTTAGTTCTTCAGTTTCTCCATTTTTTCCGATGAGTGTCTTCAATCATGGTGAAAGAAAAATGTGGTTCATGGTGCAAGTTACTTCTTCACGGTGGAAATGTCATTATGTGGTGTTAGAAATTCTATGGTGAATCAAATGTAACAAATGTAATGGTACTAAATCATATGGTAGAGACCTATGCTTAGTGTCTAAACTACATGGTCCTAATCCTATGCTACGACCTAAACACATAAAACCTATGGTGATAGCGCAAATATTATATAACAATGTTAAAACTATGATATGAACCTTGTAGAATTTGTAATAAATTATAATATATAACATTCAAACCACAAGCATCCTGACCGCAATGGAAGGAGTTTAACCTTTGGGCAATACAACATGTGAATAATCAGATTTCAGTTATGAAAGTGCAGTTGCAGGAAGCTGACCATCGAGAATACCACGTCAGAGAATATAAAGCTGTCACATGTGGATGATTCACCCACAGTTGCCGAAACTGCCGAAGCCTAATTACCTATGTGGCAGTCATTAGTTTGACCTTCGGGAGTTGTCACATGTCAAACAGTTCAACCTCCACCAATAGCCAAGACCGCCAGGTCTATTTTTAATATAAGGTTTATTTTTAGGTTTTATGCACTATGTTATTTTAGTCCACCATGTAACCTAATGCCAAGTTGTTCCACTTTTATTAGGCCAAGGACCTAATCAAATTAACTCCAAATAATATATGTTTCGTTTGGCCCAAGGGGTTCGACCTGAAGTTGGCCTGTAATTATAAAACCACCATTGCTCATGATGGATAGGGGAGCATGTTGTTGGAGGCTTGCATTCAAATTCTGTAATAGAGAGGAAATTTTTCTTTTAGGTGTAACTTGGTCGTCCAGAGGTGGAATTGGGAACCGAGACAGGTGTTGGAAAGCTAGGAGAGAGATATTTCAGTTGAAAGAGACTATATGTACCTGCGAGCACATTCAGTTTGGTGTATTTATGTGTAAATATTTCCTTGGATAAATCCTTAATAAAACATATGCTCATCTTGAAAGCGGACCCAAAGACGTAGTCCACCAGGGACGAACTCCATAATCAATGTTTGTTGTCTTATATCTCTATTCTTTGCTGCAACTTCATGTTTAAATGTGCTTCTTAAGTTCTGGATTAAGTGGTAAAATCATTTTCTTTTGTTCAGTATTCCATACTAAGTGATCAAGTTAACAATCAATTCACTATTGGAAAATATTCAGTTCTACTTCAATATTATTTCAGATCTATTTCATATCATATATTTTGGTATCAGAGCAGGTTGTTTTTTTTTATGATTTTTTCCAGCGAATGTTAACCAGGTTCAGGTTGTGACATGGAGAAGGAATGCTCGAGGAGATAGACCCAGAAGTTGGAAAGTGGAAAGTCGCTCAAAAATCGACAATGGGAGGATTCGATGCAGGTGAAACTCCTGAAGTAAAGGTCATGGGAGATGAACATATTCAACAAATGTTTTTGAACATGCAACAGATGTTGGGATAAATCTATGAAGATAAGAAGGTGAGAGATGTGGCTTCTTATTCTAAAGCAACAAAGAAGGGAAATGGAAAAGGAAAAGCTGATAAACCTCCTTCTCCTCCATCATCTTCATTATCATCATCACATTCTTCTTCTAGTTCAAATTCTGAAACAAAAAAGAAACCTCAGAAATCATCTATTTTGAAACTTGATGTAAGATTTGAACTACCTATTTATGATGGGGAAATGAATCCTAAAAATTTATATAACTAGATTAAATAGTTAGAAGTGTACTGTATAATTGAAAACATTTCTGATGAAAGAACAAAAATTCAGTTAACTACACTTTGAATGGGGGGAACAACTTTAATCTGGTGGGAAAGTAAAAATCAAGTAGATTTAAAGTGGAAAGGTAAAGTCATCTCTTCATGGTCTAAGTTTTTAAAAGCTCTCATAAAACAATTCTATCCTTTGGGATACATGCAGCAAGATTATATTGATTGGCAGCATTTGAGGCAAGGTAAAGGGAAAAATGTTCAGGAGTTTACTTAGGATATTAGGAAGAAATATTTGGCGCTTGGTATTCCGTTGGATACACGTGAAACTTTATTAAAGTACATTGGTAGTTTACATTCTTATTTACAACATACGTTATTGATGTTTAATCCCACTGACTTTGATGAAGTGTGTGTTCAAGCCATATATATTGAATCAGGTGGTAGACCATTAAATTTTTCACAAAAAGCATCCAAGCAGTTGGAAATAAAGGATTCCAAAGACAGTAAGAGGAATAGAAGTTTGAAGGGAAATAAAATAGCGAAATCTTAGAAGGAAAGTAAAAGACCTACTTTTACTCACTGCCAGAGGATTGAACATGATGAAGCCATATGTTGGAAACTTCACCTAGAACTCATACCAAAGAAGTTCCAGAAAAAGAAAGGTGAAAATAATGATAATACAACAATCCAACAAGATTTGGGCTCCAACTCAGGTGATGAAAGGAAAATAACTGCAATGGTTTCAACAGGTAAAAGTTTTGATGCTAGTTCAAGTTATAGTACTTGTGCATTTTCTTCAAACATAAATCATCTGTATGAGGATAAAAAAGTTGAATTATTTCACATAAGGGTAAATTATAAGCACACAAAAATAGATACATTGTTTGATAGTGGATCACAGGAAAATTTAATATCTGAATAATTAGTTAAGAAATTGCGTTTGGAGGCATAGAATCATCCAAGACCATACCCATTGGATTGGCTAAAAGAAAAGACTTAGATTAATGTCACAAAGCAGTGTTGTTTAAAATTTTCCATCGCAGCTAATTACATTGATGAAGTGGATTTAGATGTGATTCCATTAGAAATATGTGGAGTAGTTCTAGGAAGTCCTTACCTCTATGATCACGATGTTGTGTTTCATAGGAAAGAGCATAAATATCACCTTAAGAAAGATGGGATTGAATACATTGTCAGGGAACATAAAATCAAAAAAACTTGGATTTAATTACTGCCAATCAGATGAATAGACTAATAAGTTCAAGTAAGAGATATGTACTCATGGTTGTAAAAGAACAACATAAGGATCAACATGATTATTTTTCAGGTTGTGAATCTCAGTTTAAATATAGTTTGGTCAAAGTGGTAGATTATTTTCAAAGTCTCTTTAAAGAACCAAAACATCTTCCTCCTAAATGGGCAATACAATATGAGATACAATTGTTGTCTGATGCCCCTCTTCCTAATGTTAGAATGTATCACATGTCAGTCATAGAGAACTAAGAAATAAAGAAACAAATCCAAGAGCTAGTTGAAAAAGGTTTCATTAAACCCAATTCATCTCCATATGGCTCACTCGTAATTTTGGTTCCTAAGAAAGACGAGACATGGAGAATGTATGTCGACTTTAGGGACTTAAACAAAATCATGATCAAGAACAGGCATCCTCTTCCCAGGATAGATTATTTACTTGACCAATTGAAAAATGATGTCTATTTCACTAAGTTGGATTTGTGTAACAAAAATATTTTGATACACTTAGCAGAAAATTGTCACAGCACCAATCTTTAGCTTTACCAGATATTCAACAACCATTCGAAATTGAAACAGATGCTAGTGGTTATGCAATGGGTGAAATCTTACTTCAAAAATGGAAGCCTATTTATTTTCATTAAGAAAAATTTTCTAAGGTAGTTGAAAATTATACAACATATGATAAAAAACTATTTTCTTTGGTTGAAAGTGTTAAGAAATGGAAACACTAGTTAATGGGTGAGGAAACAGTGATTCACACAGATCATCAACCGCTTTAGTACCTTCAGTCTCAGATTAAGTTGCAAGAATCTCGCCATTATAGATTGATAGGATTTCTTCAGAAATTTCACTTAGTATTAAGTACAAGAAAGGTGTAATAAACAAAGTAGTCGATATTTTTTCTAGATCATCTTTGAATGCTTCAGTAGTGCTGCAGAATAGTTCTTTAAAACTTAAAAATTATTTAGAAAAATACTGTACATATGCTAATTTCAAAGATATTTATGAATCACTAACTCATGGTACTTAGGTGGAAGAAGTCAATTTTCATGTTCATAACATGTTGTTATATCATTTGGGTAAGTTTTGCATACCATAGACAGAAAGGGCACATGTTATTCGGGAAGCACATTCTTCTCGTATTTCAGGACATTTTGGCACAAACAAGGAAATTTCGCAAATTCAAAGGTATGGCTACTGGGCTCGAATGTATGAAGCAATTGGTAAGTACATTAAATTATGTGTTATGTGTTTGACAAGTAAACCAAGTAATCAAAAGACTGGCTTGTATATGCTACTTCCAATTCCTTCACAACCATGGGACAATAGATCCATGGAATTTGTTGGAAGGCTTCCTATGTCCAGGAGAGGGCATGATTACATGTATGTCGTGGTTGATCGTTTCAGCAAGATGTGAATTCTTATTCCATGAAAAAAGAAAGTGACTGCTGAATAGACTGCACAGATGTTCTTTCAACAGGTATGGGTTCATTTTGGGTTACCTACTTCCATCATTTCCGATTGAGACACTCGTTTTGTAGGAGATTTTTGGTCCACTTTGTGGGGGCTCATGGACACAAAGCTGAAGAAGAGCATAGCTTTTCATCCACAGATCGACAGACAGACATAAGTGGTGAATAGAACAATGATACATATTCTCTAAGGTTACTGCAGCAGGCATCCTAAGATGTGGGATGAATCTATACCTTATATGCAACATGCTTACAATCGAGCCTTATATTCTTCGACTAAGTGATCGCATTTGAAACATGTTTCGAGTATCTACCAAAGTCACCAATTGATTTCATGTTTGGTGAAGAAGATAAATTGGATGGACACAAAGATTCAAATAAAGCAGTTAAGTTCATTCAACGGATACAACAGATACATGAAGCAGTGCCAGATCAGTTAGAGAAGAGTCAAGCCAAGTAAAAAATGTGTCATGACAAGGATCAAGTGGATCATCATTTTCAGGTCGGTGATCAGGCATGGTTGTATATCAGTAAAGATGGGTTGAAAGGAGAAGGTAAGAAACTGAAACCCATCAGGTATGGTCCTTCACGATTGAGGAAAATATTGGAAATAATGCATTCCGGTTAGATTTACCTCCTTACATGCGTATATATTCAGTTGTAAATGTAGAAAATATGAAGTTGTATGAATCTACGATGATCATTGATCTAGAGGAATATACACAGAATCCTACTATTGATGATTTGGCACCTGAGTATATGAATGAGTTTAAGGAAGATACCATCTTGGACAGGAAGGTTCGCTCTTAAAGGTGTGGATATGTTGAATATATTTGAGTGGGACTCAAGGGAATGAATCGAAGCAAGGCGAGGTGTATGGAGATCGGAAGAGTGAGGGAGTCGTACCCTCACCTGATATATGCTTAAATAAAAAAAAAAAATTGGTCCAAAAGCTTTCAAGTGGAGAGGATTGATCCAAGAGGATCTTGAATAATTTCAGTCTTCAATTCTTCAGTTTATCTAGTTTTTCTGATGAAAGTCTTTAGTCACGGTGAAATAAAAATGTGGTTCATGGTGCAAGTTACTTCTTCATGGTGGAAATGTCATTATGTGGTGTTAGAAATTCTATGGTGTAAATTACATGTAACAAATGTAATAGTCCTAAATCCTATGGTGGATACCTATTCTTAGCGGTTAAACTATATGGTCTACATGGTCTTAATCCTATGCTAATACCTAAATGCTTAAAACCTATGGTGCTAGTGAAAATTTTATATAACAATGTTAAAACTATGATATAAACCTTTTGGACTTTGTAATAAATTATAATATATAACAGTCAAACCGCAAGCAGCCGGACTGCAGTGGAAGGAGTTTAACCGTCGGGAAATACAACATGTTTTTAGGTCCCTATAATTTGTCATATTTGCAAGACCAAATGTACAAGGGTAACATCAAACCTGAGTCCTAAGACCTAGCCTTCTTGGACTCAGAGAGGGCTCTCTCTATATTTGTGTAAAAGATGTAACTTGTTTGTTTTAGGATGCTGATTTTAGGCTAGTTAAATTGATAGGGTTTGTTTGGTTGGGTTGGTTGTCAAGAAGAAAAAATAGAGTAAGAGAAACTTAAACCATTGGGCTATGGAGTCTGCAAAAGGTCTTGAAAATTAAAAAAATAGGTCAAGGATGTTTCATAAGGTAAGTTAACAAAGCCAAATGGATCTAAATAGGTTTAGTGAGTGTGAAATGAACATTAAGTTGTGAATGTAGTAGGTTTAAAGGGTAGTTAAGAATCCTTTAACAAAAACTATAACAAGAGGAGTCTATAAGAGTACTATGCATCAAGAAATATCAACTGACAGGGTGCACCATAAAATTCTTTGACCTAGCTCTATTAAGTAAACTCTAAACAACTATCCAACAAACCCTAGAGAGCAGGGAACTCCTAACTTCTCTAGCTATCTACCTTCAGAGAAAGAAAACATTCAAGATAGCACATAAGTAATAATTAAAGAGCGGAGAACTCCTAAATTCCTTAATCAATCACACAACTCCAAAGCCAATTTCTTCACAACTCCAAGTCTATGTATTCATCTCAATAAACAACCAACAATAAACATGAAGCCTGTATGCAGTATTTAACTTGAAAATGAGGAGAAAAACCCAAGCTAGGGTTCCAAAATGTCATTAATTACACATTTAAGTCATTTTGTCCTATGAGACCATGCAAGGCCCAAGGCACAAATATCCCAAACTCATAAATGCAAAAATAACTTCTAAGATAACCTCTGAGCTAATTTTGGAATCATTTGACCTTTAAGGCCTCTCAATAAATTTTAAAATAACTCCAAGTGTATTTTGTTGAATTTCTGGCAAGGGTGCAATGCCAAGGTTCAAGGGCACAATGCGGGTCCAAGGGTGTAGTGCCAAATTTGGAAAAATCACCTGTTTTGCAGCTAATATTTGGAGGCCTTCCTGGTGTCAAAATAAGCTCCATGATAGCTCATTAGAAAGCCTGTCCTGTCTAGTGTCCAAATATGCCTTTGGTTTCCATAATAGTGTCCATTTTTCAGCTCAAAAATCCATTCTCCCAAGAATTCTCAAGGCGCAGTGCCAGTGCTGAAAAGATGGCAGACATTATGGGAATTTTGAGGTCTAAAATGGGCCTCCTAAAGAAATAATTAAATAATAGCTAAACCAATAAAATAATATTTATGAATTTTCAATTCACTTTTTGCATCACAATACATGTAACCATAGTTAAATTCAATTCAAAATTTGTACCAAAATAAAATTAATAAAAAAATTGTATTGATGTGACTATAAATAAGAATGGGTCTTTCAAGAAAAAGTCATTATCATTGAAAAACTAATGCATTTGTCCTTTGTACTT
The DNA here is from genome assembly GCA_034641835.2 of Pinus albicaulis. Taxonomy (NCBI): domain Eukaryota; kingdom Viridiplantae; phylum Streptophyta; class Pinopsida; order Pinales; family Pinaceae; genus Pinus; species Pinus albicaulis. Next base: position 40,808 of record JAXQQM020068880.1, on the reverse strand, counting down.
AAATAACTTAAAATAAAATATAAATATAAATTATTAATTATATTGTATTTTATTAATTAAAATTGATATTATTTAAATTGTATAATAACATGTAATTAATACACTATATAATATCATATAATATAATATAATATAATATAATATAGTATAATAAATGTATAGGGATATGCATTGTATCTTTCAAGAAATATGAAATGAAAATAATATATTTTTATTCAAAAAGTTCGAAATGACATTTATTATGAGTACTTTACTTTGACTTTGAGAGTACTTAGAGCATTACCATGGTTAACTATGATTTTTTATCCACCATTGAGAATGTGACAAGTAAGTACCTTTAACTCAAGAAATGCCACCACAACCATTAGGGATGATGTCATCCCCTAAAATGTGATTGGTTCTCATAAAGTGAATTTTGATTGTACATTTTCCTTAGGAGGCCCATTTTAGACCTCAAAATTCCCCTCAGAAAGGTGATCGTTTGATGGTTTTTTGCCCTTTTGAGGGACCAAGCTTTTGCTCCAAATGACTTGAAAATTTGTGAGGGTGATTTCCTTGGCCTAAGGATCATGAAAATTTAAATATTTCCTCCATTGGGTGCCCCAAATAATAGTGCAGCGCTAGTGGCATTGTGCGTTTGGCCCTTTTTTCTGCTGGCCAAATAGTCAAAAACTCAAAATTTGCAAAAAGATGCCAAAATTGGGATTTGTCTTGCTGGTCATGTTTTGGATGCTTGTAGGGATGCATCAACAATAATTTCAAGCTTTTATTTTTCATTTTCATCCTTTAGGGCTTGAACCTTTGCAAGGGATCTTTTGAGCTCGGCCCTTGCAATCTTGTTTCTTAAGGCATAATGCCTTGCCATCTTCTTCTGAAGGTCAATGTTTCTTTTTGAATTCTCAAGCTAATCCTCTAGGTGAACATTGGATCTCTCTAGCCAAGATTCCATATCATATTAGATCTCCATGGCAAGCATCTCACTTGGAGTGAGCTGCTCTTCCAATGTTGTCTCTTGCTCTCTCTCTCGGGCTAAGGCCTTCTTCAACCCAATTGTCCTTGGCCTCCTCCTAGGAAGCTATTATTCCTTATCCTCAATGTCATCAAGAGTGCCCAAGGTATCATCTATCTTAGCCTTGGCCTTTCCAGCCTCTTTCCAAGCTCTGATAGCTCTGACCTCACAGATGAATTTCTCTGTCTCTAACTGCTAGTTTTCCACCTCAAGGAAGTTGATCACATTTTTGGCCCTACCAAGATTGGTTTTTAGCTCTATAATATGGGCATCCTTTCTTTTGAGCAACATATTTTTGAACCTATCCTCATTCTCATCATCACTGTTAAGGTGAAATAGATGAAAGTCTTATTCAATTTCATACTTGTCTTCCTGCTCTTCATCAATGACCTTTTCCTTACCTTTGTCAAGCTATTTTGTTGATGTATAAGGCATGGCCCCTTGCCTCTTAAGGGTAGCAAACACATGCCTATTTCCCCTCTGGTAGGTCAAAGGAAAAGGCTCAATGTTACTCATCTTAGTTCCATCTGTCTCACTGCCTTCTTCATTGTTTGATGCTGTGTCATGAGATGAGGGTGAAGCGCTGTGGGAAGGTGATGAAGGAGGATCATCATGGGGTTAAGAAATGTGAGTGAGTGGAGATGTAGGAACAAAAATAAGTGATGGAGAAGTAGGAATGGGAGGATGAGATGATGAAGGTGTATTTTTTTGATGGTGGGCTTGTGGAGAAGTGAAAACCTCATTGGAAATGAAGGTCTCCCATGGAATGCCTTTCTGCTGTAGTTGGTGCATAACAACCATATTGATAAGTGAGAGATGGAATAGACTTTGCATTTGCTAAGGGCAGTTTATCTTTTGCCCTATGTAGGACATTTTGTAAATGCTTTTGAAGAGGTAATAGGGTATGTGCAACATCCCCACTCTAGTAAAATGCAGAAGCAGCCTGATGTGATATGAGTAAAGGCAGAAGAATATTCCCTCACATGTGAAATATTTCATTATTATCCTCATCATGGGTGCATATCTATCAAGTAGATGTGAAAAAGGAAAGATGGACTTGTGGTGGTATTTATACCTAGGTTTTAGATATGGCTCAAAGTAGCTTATGTTTAGGTTTGTCTGCTTGAACCATTTCTCACCCACACTTGGTATCCCAGTAGCCGCAGCAATAGCATTAGTAGAGAACTGAAATTTAACCCAAACTAGATTAACTTGTTTGTCATGCAAATTTATAATGAAAAGTCTTGTAAGTTCAGGGTGGTTTTGTACTTGCTGCACCTTCTCACAAAATTCAAAGCACCCCATGTGTTTGAAACAGGAAACAGTAAGGGGAGATGCCATTAGCTCCCTTGTGTTGAGGGGTTCAAATATATTTATATTTCTTCCTTTGTGCTCATGCCTCCTTGGAATTTGGGCCTCTCCACCACAGCCACTGTCTCCCTCTTCTGACATTTTGAAAACTCTATTTTTCCAACCCTAGGATTGATGTGAAAATTGAGATGAAAAAGAGGGTAATGGAATGGCAGTTTTTGCAAGTGAAGGAACAAACTGTTATGAAGGAAATGGATGTACGGACAAGCTTAGATGAATGAAAAACCTCCAAACAATGTAATTTCTCTGTCTATCACTGATTTTACTTACAAGCAGATGAAGTAATGGTAAACAGTGATTTCAAGTTTAAGCCTTAGGGTTTCCTCTTAGGGTTTCACTTCTTTCAATTAAATGATAAAAAAAATGCTTGGAGATGGGTTGATTACCTGTACTTACCCCTCAATATGTTTGGAGGACCTTTAGAAAGAGTTTGGAAGCCCTTTGGAGGATTTGAGTGGTTGTAGGGTTTAGAAACCCTTCCTATACAAGCGCGCAGCGCCAGTGCTGAGGGCGAAACGCCGAGGTTGAGGGCACAGCGCCAATCCAGAGCACACAGTGCCAATGGAAAAATTCACTGAGTCTATCGGACAAAAGCATAACGCTCTGCCAAGGGCACAATTCCCACTTCTAGGTGCACATTGCCAGTGTAAAATGTGTGGGGGAAATTTGCCAAGGGCGCAGCACCCGATCCTAGGCGTGCAATGCCAGGAAAATTTTCCCAAGTTTGGCTTGAAAACTCACAATTTTTCCTCTCCTTGAATACTCTTGATCTCTTGAAGGCAAAAATGATTTCCTTGAAGTGTTTGATGGGATTTTATAGCCAAGTGAAGTTTTGATTTAATCTTTTGAAAACCCACTTTTTAAAGTTTAAAAGCCTTTTTCCTTTTCTTACTGATGTCATTTAACACTTTTGCTTTGCAGGTGACTGAAAACATTGAGGTGGATTTTCTTTTGTTCATTTAGGAATGTTAGGTTGATTTTGAAAAATTTGGGATTTTCTCATATAGCAGCATCTTCAAAAGCCTCTTTTGTTCCCACCTTGGAGATCAACCCATATTTTTCTCATTTAGGCATGACAAGCTCATTTTTAACAAGTTTGGGATTTGATCACATAGTGGCATCTTTAAAATCCTCTTTTTCTTCCACCATGGAGTTCAACTCATATTTCACCTTCTCTAGCCACTTTCCCAAAACCCTAGGTGTCTGGAGTGCTTTACAACAATCATCAGTGTTGTCTTCTAAGTTATATGTAGCCCTTTCAATTTCATTCAATTTTTTTTAGTTCACCTCACCTTTTCCAAATCTCATCAATAGTCTCTGATAGACTTTCTTCGTGTTTGGCTTTGTGTGATTCCTCTATGTCATTTCTGCAAGTGATCACTGTTTTTGGCACTCAACCGGACCATGAAGTTCATAACCCTAGTCACCTACAAGACCAAGTATTTATTCTCTCCTTTTCTATAAGTTGTTTTCATTCAGGAGCAGACCACCTACCTTATCAGTACTTTCTGCTAATAGACCTTTCAACACTCCTGCAGAAGTGCCAAAGTTTTTCCATTTTCCTCATGTGCAGACTCTGAACTAAAGGGATAGTCTTCTTTGGAATTCTTTTAGGTCCTTATTGAATAACCATGTCTTGACATTCTATTACTGTTGTAGAGGTAAATCCCCTCTGCGGATAGAAGCGATCCCCAAGGTACCAAAAGGGAGTCTCTAGATCAGCTTCTTGGATAATGAGCTGAAGTCGACAAGAAGTGACCTTGATCGAAGGTGGGCCATAGTGTTTCCCACATCATCGACGAGAGACAGAGGAAAATAATGTTGTGAATTAGGACCGGATGAGAATTAGAGGAGGGTTGAAACTTTGCAGAGGTCAACTTCTCTTGAACATATTGGCGGCACGATCGTGAATTTGGCAGTATTTGACATCAAAATATTAGAGGTCACGATGACGAGGAAAAGAGGAGATGATAGGTCAAAATGGATTACCCAAACCCACCGAGGCAAGCAGAAAACGAGATGAGATGTCCCCAACCCGAAACGAATGCAGACAAGTGCCATGTTCAAGAGCGACATACTGCCGACACGACAACCATGATGGTTCCATTTTTTCCCCACCATGTCTGGCGAGTACCCCAATTATTTTTGAAAACAAGCTTGAAGGGGATATCATATGCTTGTAATATAAGTCCATCCTTCAGACGAATCCATCCTAGTACATTTAACGAGCCCTAGGAAGGAGGAACTCGAATATCGTCATTACGACTGAATCCAATGTCATCAGAGTTTAACGAGTCTGAAAAAGGAAGAACTCGACGTCTTTTCATGTTTAGAGAGTTTGAAAAGACAACGGAAAAGTAAACTCCAACAGTCCCTTTTCATAAATAGTTCCTTAGATCCGAAAAGGTAGAAAACTATGTCTGAGAAAACCTCCTAGTCGCGATAGGCTAGGGTATTCCTTTTTCATAAATAATCTATCCCAGCTCGAAAAAGGGGTAAACGTATACTGGGTAGATGGCGTTTCACAACCAATTTAACGAGTTCAAAATGACAAGTGTCTTGGCAATATTTTCAATTTTTGAGAGTTAGAAAAGAGCTGAAAGTTGACTCCTCCTGGAGGAACGAGTGGTATAACAGGTAGCTACTGGTTCCAGTAATTGTGGAACTTCTCAAAACAAATAAAGGTCAAGAGGCTGGCTAACAAGACCACTCATCACAACGGTTCCTCAGGAACGGGTAAAACAACCAAGTGAAGGCATATAATCGACCAAGCAGATAATGACGATGGAGTGAGAAAAAACCAGTGCTCATCTAGCAAAAACAGGTTGATAAAATGGAAATCACAAGAGGTAAAATGGGAATGGTTTCATTTTTACACAAGCTTGAAATCAAGAAACTTTGCTTGAATTTGGTTTCATTTTTACACAAGCTTGAAACAAAGATAAACTATGCTTGAAACCGGTTTCATTTTTACACAAGCTTGAAATGAAAATAAACTATGCTTGAAAAAATTAAGCATGCCCCCAGCATGGTAACTCAATTCAAGGTACATGCCCCCCAAGCTTCAATCCATATAAAAGGCAGATGGAGTGAAGGTTCAAGTTACGAGATCAAGAGAAAGACTCGACTGGGATTTTACGAGATCTAAACAAAGACTCGAATTGAACAGGCTCATGTTTCATTATTTTAACGAGGTTGACACACTTAAAAGAACTGTCCTCAGATGACCTTGTTTCATTTTTTAAGGAGCCTGACACAAGAAAACGAACTGTGCTCTAATGAGCTTGTTTCATTTTTTAAGGAGCTTGACACAAGAAAACGAACTATGCTATGAAGACAACTCATCGTGATGAACAAGAAGTCATCGCTTCCAAGAGTTCCACTCTCGATGGAAGGAAAACATCCTGGAAGTTAGGACCCAATGCCCCCAACACACTATGCACAACGGCATCATCACTGAGCACAGGCATGGGGTAGGTAGCCACATAGTTGAACTGCGGTGGGGCAGATACAACGGGTGGATAAAAACCAAGAAGGGATGATGGCGATCCAGTTGCCACATCAGGACCAAAGACCGAAAGCTGATCAATGGTCACGATGCGTCCTCCATGAGGAAAATAGACCACACGAAAAATGGAGGAGACAAGCGCTCCCATGGCATAGGTGTAATCCCGCCCCAAGAGCAGATTGAAATCCAAGGGGCCTAGAACAACCATCACGTCCATATGGATGGTTTTACCTCCCAAAGTAATAGGTAACCTTGGAAGGATCCCTAACGGTTGACTAGTTCTTCTGTTAAATGCCAACAGATTCTGCGTAACAGGCACAAGCGGTGGTGAACCGAAAGCTTACCAAGTAGTTGAGGATAAAATACTAACAAATGCACCTTCGTCTATAATGTTGTTGGGTACAACCAGACCAAAGGCCTGTACCATTATCTCAAAAGGCACATAAGACGGAAGGTGGTATCCTGCAAATCGACTCCAATCAAATGAAGCGACCAAACTACTCGAAGGGGCTACCATCGAACTGAGATGGTCTTCCCCTGGTGTTACGATCGAAGAAGGAGCATCCTCCACGACCTCCATCTTGAAGGTAGGAGGAGTATCCTCTGGGATCTCCATCACGGGAGGCGGAGGAGCAACTTCTTGAGGTATAGGGATGGGAGAATCTTTCTCCAAGTCTGAGGAATCTGAAGAAACAAGAATAACCTGAGGGGTGTGAGGACCACTCTCAACGAAAAAGACCTGGTGCACCGCAGACAGGGCCATTTAAACCGATCCCACGACCAATGGTTGGTCGGGGATGGATTCCTGAATTTTAATTTCCGGGGGAGTGGGATCGACCAAGGATGACTCTTGACCAATCGGGGCATCAGCTAGTGGAAGACTCAAAGAAAGCTGTTTGTAACCAGCCAAAAGGCAAGGTGCAGAAATAGTCGAGTTGTCTAAAAATAGCTTGGCTTCATCCATATACGGACAAAGGTGAATGGCATGGTGCCCCCCACACAACTTACAGGGATTTGCAAGCTTACCCTGCTTCTTAAGAGTTTTACCAGCACTAGCTGAAGATGTGCCCCCAACCAGACTCGTGGAAGCCAAAGGCAACTGCGGACGACCATTGGACCATGCTTCGAGCACCTTGGGAATGCCAGGGCAATCTCGAAGAAGATGGTTTCCTGTGCACAACATGCAAGGGAATTTGACTTTTCGCGGAGGGTTGGAAGGTTTATCAATGGAAGGCTTCTTAGGTGAAATAGCCGCAGAGCTGGCCTCTCCTTTATCTAACTTCTTCTTCTTCTTCTTAGCTACCTGGTTACTCGAATACAGAATTTCACCAGGCAAAGTAGAAGAGGAGGATGCAGAAACAGACGAAGAAGGGGAGAGGTCCACCTTGGAATCAACATGATGTTGTTCGGAAGTGAGGAACTGATTGAACGCAGCTAAGACATTCGTGACCACAAAGGTTGAGAACAACCACAGGTGCAACCCAATGTGCTAACCTAGGAAGGACAACGCTGACATGGAGAGCGCAACATTTCCAAAAAGGGATGAAAAGTGACCAAGATTCTACTCCAGGGATTCCTTGGTTGGTGAACTCCGGAAATGTTGCCACCGAAACCATCTTCTAACAACACCTTTAAGGAAACTAAGTTTAACCAGGAATATTTCGTGGGCGTTAATTTTTTTTTTTTTTTAAACATTGAAACAAAACTCTACCGTTTCATATTTTAAGAGTCAAGAAACGAGTAAAAGATGACTCTATCTCTTTCAGTTTGGAAACAAGCATGAAAGGACAAGCGCTTGACGATCTTTTCAAATTTAGGGAGTCAGTAAAGATCAAACTGGCTACTCTGGAACTCTAGGCAACAGGGTGTACCAGATATCTGTGAACTGCAATATACACCTTGGTTAAAAAATGAAAGAGAAATCAACCAAGGACTTGACGTCCGTGCAGGAAATCTCCCCGAATGTTGTGTCCGGTGTATCACGGGTATAAGGCAGCAGACTCGGCTTCCTACGGATAAAGGATAGGAACCTAGTGGGGTCTCCCTTTATATACGCGACGGTACGGGGAGCACAAGTCCGTACTAGTGCCGTCTAAAGCCAAGAGGCGAACAACAGCTACTAGGTTTAACGATGCCGGAACACGTCACTAGCCTAGACCTCTAAAAATGTGTCGTTAATGTTCCAATGTTGACGTAGTGTACCTTTGAATATATTTTATTGTTTATCTTCAATTATGTTTCAATTTTCAGGCCCTAGCGAGTGTTATGTCTCAAGATTTCCTAAATTCCACTACATGCCACAAGATATCATTCTACTTTCGAGAGTTATTGACAGAGATACTATTTTCACACAATAATAGAATGGGACTGGCCCAACCAAGTGATGTCTCAATGAAACTAACAAACTTAAAATCTTTCTATTAATAACATGAAAAATTCAATTGCATGAACTAAATGAACAACAGTAAAGATTTTTTAGCTTCAAGGTTTGAAGAGAAAATACATCAATAAAATGAAAATTAATAAAATGGAAAAATTTGAGGGCAAGGAAGAAAAGGAAAATTTGCATCACAAATTCCAAACACCACAATCAGACCTCAAATTCACAAAAAGTCCCTCAAATCAAAAGAATCCCAAAGACTCAAATGAACCATGTAATCTAGGGCCAAAAAGAGAGAAGGCGGAATTCGAATGAGGAAGAAACCAATCACTCAAACAACGCAATAAAACGATAGACAACCACCAAACGAATGCAGAGAAGCAATCACAAATTTGAATGAATAGACAAAAACCAAAAATCCCCACGGGAGGCTCGACATACTATAGCACCTAGATGCCCTAGGGCTAGAATGTGAAATTGATAGAAGAGGGCAAACAACCAAAGGATGAAGGCCACAGTCAGTCAAACAAGGCTCCAGAACACTCAGGCAGTCGTAAAAATGAAACCAAAATCACAGATCAAGCCCAGAAAGCTCAAAACAAAGAAAACGCTAGCACCTTACAGAATTGGCGCGAATGTCAGGCTGAATCTAGCGCCAAAACAGGATTGGCGCGGGTAATACACTGGAAACATGCGCCAATTAGCGCGACTGTCAGGCTAATAAGCGTGCTAGTCAAGTTTACTATGTAAAAAATAAAAAAGAGCAATTCAAGAAACAAACCAATGATGGTGAAGCTTAACAAAATCCAAACACACGAAAAGAGCTAGCCAAAAGAGCTGATCAAGCAAGCAAAGTCAAGAATCGACCGAAAAGACAAGACAACACTCCAAATGTTCAGTTCATAAACTAGATTGGAGATTGACTGAAGCAACATTCATCTACTTTCGCTAATGCAAAGCAAGAGCGTTTCGAAGGCTATCTGGCTAACTTCAGGCTCCGTCTGTGGTTTATAAAGAAAACAAAAAACTTTTATCTCCCCATCGGAGTCGCCAATTTATTGTAGAGGTAAATCCCCTCTGCGGACAAAGACGATCCCTACTAGCCCAGATCGGGTCTAGCAACAATCGTATCACGCTAAGGTGCAAGTTCCTAATTGCAATAGACCAAATTGCGAAGAAGGCCTACCTTAAGTCCAACGCTGTTTTTCGTAGAGAAGATAGCGCTCCCGTTTCCTTGCTCTAGCAGATCACAATTCTCCCACTTGTCGCGATCGAACACCTGCACACACAAGAAATACAACGAACATACAAGTGTAAACCCAATATATGCAATTATATATCAGTCAGAGAAGACACAACTCATGATCACAATGAACAATGCGAGTGGAACCATAACCAAAGTCGCTTATCATTAATTAATACAAAGAAAGATACAACCTGGCTCTAACGCTGAATCTTCCTTCGGCGGGTCGACAACAGAATACGTCTCGGTAAAGCTCGTCGGGAATGGGACAAGCCTCTCTCTTTGGTTGTCTTGAAAATAATCTCCTTGCTACTGATTTGGCTCTATGAGGACTATCAAGGCTCTTGCAACATTCTTTAGGCTATGAAGGCTCTTGGAGACTCAACCATTCAGCCCCTTCATCAATGGAAGATCGCTATATTTATAGAGGAGAGGAGGAGGTTGGGATCCCTACAATAGTGGAAGGGAGGCGTTATCCCTTGGGAGGTTCCCCATAAGGTGGAAACAAGAGGCCAAAGGAGGAAGGCCATGGTTATTAAGTCGAAACCACTCCCAATGACTCATCCACGAAGTTGTTGTAATCGAAACTTCGCCTCTTTTTTTAAAAAACTTTCCATAAGCAGATTGGCGCAGGTGCTTAACTGGGACAAAGCACCAACTGGTGCGGGCTCAATGTTAATTTTCCTCATTGGTGCGAGGAAATAACGAGCTACCAACGCCAAGGCAAAAACAGGTGTTTTTAGGGGTCTCCTCAGGAAATGATCAACAGAATAAATGTTGTCCTGATGGAAAGGGATGCAATGATGGTATTTGCAAGGCATGACACTGCTTATTGGTCACAGAAACGACCCTCCAATGGGCGAGATGGGGATTGCAGGGACAGTGCAAATTACTGTGTAAAAATTGCATCTGAGCTAGATTCTAGTAAAGAAAAAGCAGTGGTTGAAACATCCAATGATGACCTTAAAACTTGTGAAACCCTAATGACCTAGTGGGAGGGTCCTTTGACCTGATTTTGACTGGGATTTGACTTGGAGGTTTTTAAGTGAAAAACAGAGTATTGTCAAAAGTGTTGTATTGAAGATCCAAAATCCAATGTACTTGATTTATCTAAAGAGCCTATAGAGATAGTTTTGATACCATCAATGCTTGAGGATCTTGGGGAACATGGGAATGAGTAGGCTATGGGAAACCCTAGAGGAAAAGTGGAGTTTATGGACAGGGGAAAAATAGGCCAATGAGGTTATAGGCAGGGAAGGAGGGGAAAAATGAGAGGTATAAGATTATGAGGAGTTTGTAGGAGAAATAGGGCGACCATGAAATTAAAAACTGATAGAATAATGAAAAAGTTTCTATAAGGATAATGAAGGCAGTGAGATTTCCGAAACTCACAATATTCAAGGAAGTTTTATTTCAGAAATATAGAACCAATCTATAGTCATCTAAAGATAGTGAAAAATACTGATGACTAACACATGTGAATAGTCGAATTTCAGTTATGAACGTGCAGTTTCAGGAAGTTGACTGGCGAGAATACCACGTCGGAGGATATAAAGCTGTCACATGTAGATGAGTCATGCACAGTTTCCAAAACTGTTGGAGCCTGACCTACTATGTGGCAGTTAGTAGTTTTATCGCTGGAAGCTGTCACATGTCAAACAGTTCAACCTCCACCAATAGCCAAGAATGTTGAGTCTATTTTTAATATAAGGTTTATATTTCGGTTTTATGCGCTATGTTATTTTAGTCCACCATGTAAAGTAATGCCAAGGTGTTCAAATTTTATTAGAATGAGGACCTAATCACATTAAATCCAAAAACTATATGCTATGTTTGGCCCAAGGGGTTTGACGTGAACCTGGCCTGTAATTATAAAAGCACCATTTCTCATGATGGAGAGGGGAGAGTGTTTTTGGAGGCTTTCATTCAGATTCTGTAAGAGAGAGGTAGTTTTTATTTCAAGTGTAACTTTTTCGTCTGGAGGTGGAATTGGGAAACTAGATAGGAGTTGGAAAGCTAGGAGAGAGAGATTTCTGTTGACAGAGACTAGAGGCGCCTGCAAGTACGTTAATTCTGGTGTATTTATGTGTAAATACTTCCTTGGATAAATCCTTAATAAAACAGACGCCCATCTTGAAAGTGGACCCAGAGGCGTAGTCCACTAGGGATGAACTCTGTAATCAGTGTTTGTTATCTTCTATCTCTATTATTTGCTGCAGATTCATGTTAAAATTTTCTTCATAAGTTCTGGATGAAGTCGTAAAGTAGTTTGCTTTCCTTCAGTATTCTACACTAAGTGATCAAGTTAACAATCAATTCATTGTTGGAAAATATTTAGTTCTACTTAAGTATTATTTCAGATCTATTTCAGATCATGTATGAAAGTTTGAAGATGATTAAATTAGGGATTTTCGTTGGAATGAGGCTTGAGGAACAATTTGTATTCTTCAAAGGTCTAAGTCCATGCCCTTGAATCACTTCTTCCCATGACTAAGTATATTGGTTGCTGAAGAAATCACATCTGTGGACAGGTTAAACTCCACACCTACGATGATGACCTTTCCCATGTTGAGATTAGAGGCAAATAAGCTTTTAAGTTGAAGGTGATATCCTCCCTCTATAATCTTCTCACATAACCTCAAACATCTAGTCCTCTCAAAATATCTTTTGGCTAAGGGTGAAGCATTGATTTCTTGCATGGTGCATGGTTCTAATATGATGTGGCACCCTCCCTTGATGTTTTTATTCTCACTCTCCACCTTCTCTATCAGTGAAATGATGAAACCCTAATGTGTAGATGGAATGGGTATATGTAGTGTAATTAAAAAAAAAACAGAGTATATGGATGGGCTAGGCTTAGAGGGTGAGATGAAGGGTTTTGAAGCCAAGGAAAATTTTACAAAAAAATTCAGGAGATAGGCTTGCATGTTGGTTCCATGATATGAGTGAAATCAATTGAAATGGATGTGAGGAAGGTGGTCAAATGAGGGAAACACAGGAATTTCCCAGTTTAACATTGTGAAAACTAGCTAGAAATTAAGGTTTGGTGAAAATGGCTCTTAGGAAAGATATGGATGGTGGGAGATGGGAGTATAATGTATGTGGGAGGTGTATTATAGTGTGAGATGAGAGATTTAGGGTTTATTTCACTGGAATCTTTCAATGGTATAAAGAGGTGAAAATATAATGGAGTATTGGAGTGAGTATGAAAATCAATAATAAACTTGATAACTTGATCACTGGAGGGTATAGGAAGTTAACTTACTATTGTAAGAACTCCAAGAAATGATGCGAACAAGCTTTGATTTTGTTTGAATGACTTGGGAGCTAAAAAACCCTAATTCTAAACTCTTTCTAGAAGCGTAACACCATGTATCAAGTGTAACAGCTGCATCCAGAAGCGTAGCAATTGTTCCAGAAATGTAACATCTGCATCCATAAGTGTATAAAATTGCTACAAAAGTGTAACAACAACCAGTAGAAGCGTAGCAAAAGTTAGAGAAACATAACAATTGCTTCCAGAAGCGTAGAAATAGGCTTTAGAAGCGTAGCAACTTATTCCTTGGAGTAATTTCTCACCTTGGTTTCAAACCCTTGACCACTAAGGAGTGCAATGGAGGTAAGAGAGGAGATCTACCACAAAAAAATAATAATGAGTTTGTATGAGCTTTCTTTTGTCCTTTATAGATTTGAAATGACTTTTTTGTCCTATAGTGAAACAATAAGACAATTTTTCCTTTTGAAATATTTTGACATTAAAACACATTTTTAAATAAGACGACTAGTCTTAATTTTTCTTGCTAAGTATGCTAGCTCTCCTTTAAAAGATTTATGAGTGAAATGGAGGATTTTTTGCCTTGTTTGATGACAAATTAGACTTTTTCAAAGGAAACAACAAACCTAGATGAGATGGAGTGAATGACTTAAGACTTCTAAATGATAATGAAAGTGATGAGCTTTAAAGTGATGATGGTAATGGATGAGATGAGGGATTAACATTTCTGACCTAGACTCCTTCAGTGACCAAAATTTATTTTGAAAATTTGTTTGAAAATACTAAAATTTTTGGTCTATGACACTAGAAAATTAACTGAAAGATTATGTTTGATCACTCACATATTAACACTAAAAATAGTCAAACATCCTTTTCTTATCTAACCTCATCTGTTACAATCCCGAACCACTCCTATCATTTTGAGATATATGTTGTTTTGTGTCGATGATGTGGGAATCATTATGGCCCTCCTTCGACGAATCACTTCCTGTCTACTTCAACTCATTATCCAGGAAGGTGGTTTAGAAACTTCTTTTTAGTACCTTGGAGCTTGCATGCCCCAATGGAAAGTTCTTCATGTTTGACGACATGTTCACATCATTGGCCTTCGATCGAATGATTCTACAAGTGTTCGACTTTAACACATTTATTGACACTTGTAGATTATGTTGTTGTACCTTGAGGTCCATCGTCATAATTAGAAGTTTCTCTCATGCCTGTTAAAAGTTTTCATTATTGGCTGGTAATCAGGTGGTTTCTACCATGTTTGACGTTAGCACATCTACTCACATGGCTATATTCATACATTGGGTTGATTGAGATCGCAGTGAAGACCATTAGGGGAATTTTGAGGTCTAAAATGGGCCTCCTAAGAAAAATGTACAACCAAAATAAACTTTATAAGAACCAATAGGATTCAAGATGATGATGTCAACCATGGGGGACGATTCACCATTTTTTAAGAAAAAGGGTAAAAATATTAAAAAATAATAAAATAATAAAACTACTTTTTCAACTTGTATTTTCAAATTATCTCCTAAAGTTTCTACTCAAATTTCGAGCGTGAGTACTCGTTGGATGAAATATTTAATTCCTCATCCAAGGAGTACCCATGTTGCATACTTTTGATGGATCCTGCTAAGAGAAAAATGAAAAATACATCAAAAAATGTGATTGCAATCACGTTTTTCATGTATTTCTCATTTTTCGTGTAGCAAGGTCCATCGGAAGTATGCAACATGGGTACTCCTTGGATGAGGAATTAAATTTTTCATCCAAAAAGTACTCTTTCTCGAAATTTGAGTAAAAAATTTGGGAGATAAGTTGAAAATGCGAGTTGAAAAAGTAGTTTTTTTCTTTTTTCCCTCTAAAATTTGATGATTTCATCAAATATTATTTTATTATTTCCAGTATTTTGATCCGAGCTGTGGGGAATTATTGAGTATTCATGATTGTATACGTGATCCTATCTATACGGATGACAACATCCATGCCGCAGATCCATTTCTATGATCTCTTTAGACAGATGGTTGCGACCATACCGTGGGTTCATGTGTTATTTGATGCCTAGTGCATATTTATGTGATTAAGCATATTTATACCAGAGATGTCATATATTGTATTATTTTTGATTTGGAAATTTTCTTGGCGGTGATTTGAGGTCTTTGCCTTGGTTCATAAAGCATTTGAACCATCACTCCCCATTCTGCCTTCATGCTTTAGGGGGCATCTGTTAGATAGTAAATTGTCACCATGCCCACTTCTGATCCCTAATCCTTAAGTGCCCCATGACAGACCCTGTGCAATGTTTCCACCATGGAAAAATATGTAAATACATCCCTTGAAGACTCAAAGAAAACTGCCTTGGAAAATTACTGAAGGAAATTGGTCAAAACCCTAGCTTTCTGGGTTAGCGCATTTTCTAGTTTCATGCTCATGCTGATGTTAGATTGACAGTTATAGCTTAGCGACTCCAGTGCCCTTACTTCTTGGAAAACTGCGCTAATCCCTTTCTGGCAGTGTTTCCTCAAATGGAGGAGAATCTTCGACCTCTAGAAGTTCCAGGGCAGCGAGTTGGTTGTTAAAAAGTGGTGATATAGTTAAGCTCTCTAATTTTAGAGCTTTTATCTCATCCATGGGGGTTTATCCCTTATAAAGTGGACCTTCCTCCTCCTTTCATGGGCTCCGAACCTCTTCTCGCTTCCTATAAATTAGTCCCCATCATTCCACTACTAGTTGGTCGTTTTTGGGCTAGTTTGAACTCTTGTTCCCTTTACATTCTTGCATTGTGATAATGCCTAAGTTGTTCAAAAGAAGGAATGCTTTATAACTTCGGTGAAGGACTCATATTTTCAATAAAGGGAGGCCTCCAACATCAAGGCCTAGGTTGTAATATCTTCCTTTCATATTTATCAATAAAATATTTTATGTTTTCTTTCTATATTTATCTGATATTTTATGAAAATATTTTTGGTACTCCTTGATCTGCTAGATAACTAATTTTTAATTATTGTTATGTATTGGATTACGTTTGTTGTTTCCTCCTGATCATTCACAGGTATTCATGTTCCACCAGTAGTAAGGAGTGAGCCTAAAAGGATCGTGGATCAAGGTCACCATCAACATGTTCGAACATAACATCAGGAAAAGGTACCTCTATCTTTTTTCTTGTTGCATTTTTAATATTATCTAGGAAAGCTTTGCATTAGAAAGTATCTCAAGTTGCTAGACCCACTCTAGGGCTAGAGAGATCACCTCTATCTGCAAAAGGTATTTATCTTGACAACACCAGGCCTGTTGGTAGTGGAGCAATACAAGAGATGAAAAAATATACTCTAAAAATATAAAGCTCACAAACCAATAAAAGGAAGGAAGGGTACTATGCATATGTAAGGGGTAAGTGGGGAAGCCAGGGTAATTTGAACGATGAATCAATACACCCTAAAGAATTGCACCTTGCACGAAATAATTTAACCAAAGCACAGAAGCAAGAATTATACTAGTGTGTTTCCAAGTGTTGTCGTTGCTACAACACCCTCCAAAATTTTGGCCTAAATCCAATTTCGGAGCATACTTTGTCATTGCATGTTGTCATCACAGACATTGAGTGTCATCACAGATTTTTTCTCTAGCTATTCTTGTTCCTTTTGTAGAAAATCAAAGTGTCATATTCTAGCATAAGCAAGCATCGCACATCACATAAATGTGATTTTGGTTTGTTTCAATGGATGGTATTCTTGTTAATGGGTTGTTCTTAGTACGTATACATGTATCACACTCATTTCTGAAGTTTTAAACATTTTCGCACAAGTGTCGTCACAAAGTGTATCTTTGGTGTCGCACTTGGGGTAAGTTGTCGCAATGACGTTGCATTAAGGAAAGTATTTTTTTCATGTGTTCTAGGTGATCTATGTTGTGTCATCAAGTATTCTAAGAGTGTGATCATACTCAAGTCTCATTACTACTCACTTCATTTTCATTGATCTTGATAGAGTTCTGTAATTCCGAGGCTGAAGATAGAATCACATAGGCCAACATCAAACCAAATTTGGAAACTGGGATCTAGCCATGCCAGTTTCAGAGAGGGCTTTCTCTATAAGATTTATCTTTTTTTGGATAAGTTTTTAGGCTAGTTATGATAGTACTTGGGGTTTTGATTTTTCTTGGGGTTTTGGAGGATTGATTGCATTCAATTTATTAATATCTATTGGGAAGTGGAGTCAACATATAACTGGATGGTTGCATCAACTTTTCATAGAGTAAAATCAAGGCAAGCTATGAATATTTACAGGATATTTTTCAAATTATAAATGGATTATGACAGAAATATGAAGAAATTTAGCAGAATTAAAGAGGAATTAAGAATTCTTTAATTTGGATTTCAGTGGAAAACATTATGATTGCAAATGCAGCCAGAATAAGGTACTCAAAAGTAAATCCTATTCATCACACTTTCTGCTTTCAATTAGAATTCAGATGATTACAGTGAAATATGACAATAAAACATAAGAACAGAAGAAACACATCACTAGTATTTAAGCCACAAGAATCCTGTGCATGGTCTGATTATTATTTATGATCCAGTGCTTTGGAAAAGCTTACAATACTCCAAAAGACAGTAATGATTCTGATCTTAATCAATCAACTCCCTTAATACTTCCAAAATTGGAGTATTTATACAAAAATTACAAAAATATTGTCTCTAACAGACATGGTATTTTTAGGCTTAAACTTGAACTAAAAATTCTAACTTATTACAAAATTATAGTCTCAGTGGAATTCGCTGTGCACAATAGGTGTTGATGTACTGGGACAGTTTAGGACGTGGACCACCTTTCACTGATATGCTGGCAAAATGAATGTTGTGCTGGCGAATGACATGTTGTATGAAGGGAGTGTTGAATGCCTTTTGCTACCAGACTTGACCTTTCTGTCTTTTTGTCACCCAAAATCCTTTTTTTGCATTAAAAACTTTTTTGTAAACAAAATAGTGTAAAAAACCAATATACCGGACTTGAAAACTTTTAGATTTCAATTCTGAAGCCGCATCGCATCCGCACACTTCACAATATTTATATTTTAAGTTTATGAAGAATGCAATTGGAGATGTGATGCGAAGTGGGAAGTTACGTGGAGGGATTGGTGGGACCGGACTGCAGCACAAATCACAACTTTTAAGTTTTAGTTATAAGTGCGAAGGAGGTAAACACTAAAAAACGTGAATTGCGAAGCGCGGGGAGGAGGTAAGTGATGTGGCAAGGGAAAGTGGGACCGGACCGCAACATAAATCACAACTTTTAGGTTTTTGTTATAAGCAGCGGGGGTTTAAAATCTAAAACTTGCGAAATGCGGGGAGAGGGACCCACCCACATCGCTTATCGCAGAATTTAGCATTTGAGAAATAAGGTAAACGCTTTAAGATCTTAAAGTGTGATTTGCATTGATTGGAGGATGATGTGTCAGGGAGAAATGGAGCCCACTTCAATCAACAAAGTTTTAAAATCGGCGAATGTTTTATGCGGTAAAGAAAAGTTTATGACGTTTCATTATATGTGTTTCAAAGTATTTCAAACGGCTGTGAAGTGGGGGGCGGAGCTGCTGTGGTGGGCCAACAACCTCGCAAGTTAAAGAAAATAGATTGTGGGCATTTCAAAGGTAATTTGAAACAAATGCGATGCGATATATCACAAATTGGCAATCGCATATTTTAAGTTTTGTTGTGATGGGAAAAGGTTTATGATATGCGATCTGCAATGGATGGTGGGGAAGAAAAGGTGACATGGAGGGATGGCCCACTTTAATCCAATTGAGGAATAAAAAGCAGGAGTAAACAATGATATAGAGGTGAAAGGTAAAATAAAATGATATAGCGGAAAAATGGAAAAAGGGTAAAGTTTAATGTTTTTTAAAGGGAATTGAAATTAAAAGGTAGCGGCAAGTGAATGGGTCCTACTCCATAATATATTGAATTTCTGAAAGGTTTGTAGGAGACGGCAATGTAAAGGATTTTGGGATTTGGGCGATGCAAAAAGGTAAGGTGGGTCCTCGCCCATGAAAAATGGTAATGCGGTGCGGTGGAGTTTTTAGGATGAGTTCCAAAGGTTTTTAAAGAAATTCCTTTGAACACTTAGATAAGCTATTCTTCACCAGTTTTGTCCTTTTTGACAAAATTAAAACCTGTAGTGCCCAACCTTATTAAAAATTATTTTAATCAAATTTAAATGATGTGATTAATTCAATCAAAACATACTCAATTACCTCCTAATGTTGCATTTGAACGTACAAGCATATTTTTCCTAAGGTTTTAACCTTATTTGGAAATAATTTACAATCATGGAATATTATTTACAATAGCTAATATCTAAGATGAAATAATCAATCACCTTGAGATCCTATAAATTATAGTACCTTAACAGTGACTTCATCCGGGGATGGAAGCTCCTTTAGGAGGTGTTAAGAACACTGTAGAATAGTAGCCTGATCCCAAATCTACAACTTGTTCTCTTATAAAACCTCTGTGACTGAAAATATCAAACTTAAATCAAACCTTTCTGCACACTGAAATCTGAAACACACTGAACTAAAAACTGAAATGTAATCTGAAACTGAAATTCGAAATAATGCTTGGAAAAAATTCTCAAAGAACTAAGCTTATTTTCACACTGCTACCTACCTTATACTACTGAAACTTATGCTGAATCAGGTAATAGAAAAATGCTAATGAAGCTAGTCAAGTAGCTGCAAAAACAAATGGAAAACTTGACTGTCTGTCAGGAATATCAGCAGTATAACTTGATTATGTGTCCTCATAACCAAAGTTATAATATTAAATGGAAACTGTTGATGTATCTGAACCTTATAAAGAGTACATGTTTGAGCATTTGAGCTAAGAATAACTTCCATATACTCTGCTATAGGATCAATAAAAGCATGATGTATGATATTTTCTTCTAGGCCTTCAATGACTAGTTGAGCAGTTGTGTCCTCAATATTAAAACTTGAACCACCATCTTTAGTTTGGTACTTGAAAGCACAATCATCCTCACTATGTAATTCAAGAGATAGTACAATTTCCTCTTGCTTAGGGGAAGGAATACTTTCCAAGAATTCTTGAGGAACACATAAATTGTATGACTGAATTTGAGAGTTTAAAAGTTCAATAAAAGTTTCATATCTTTCAACAACTATCTCTAGAAAACATGTTTTAGCTTCAAGAATACATTTACTTGATTTCAAAATGCGAAAGACAACCTATAGGACATATTCATTAAGCTGAAATTCTGATAACTGATTCCTGAATGCATTTAAATTTACACAAGATAGAAGATTTTCCACAAACCTTGTCATCTTGTTCAACAGGAACTCTGGTCAACATGTTGTGGACTCGCCATGAATTATCAAAAGTTGGGTTCTTTTAATCATGGATTCGCCAGGTGAATAATGTAACCTTCTTTGTGTCTGGTCACTTTCCACCATCAGTGGTCAAATTTGAACTTTGATGTAGTTTTTGAGGAAGATAGATTCTTCCCCAGTATGGTCCCCACTATGTTAGCGTTCTGTAATTCTAAGGATGAAGATAGAATCACATAGGCCAACATCAAACCAACTTTGGAAACTGGGATCTAGCCATCCCAGTTTCATAGAGGGCTCTCTCTATATGATTTATCTTTGTTTGGATAAGTTTTTAGGCTAGTTATGATAGTACTTGGGGTTTGGAGTTTTGTTTGGGGTTTTGGAGGATTGATTATATTCAATTTATTAATATATATTGGGAAATGGAGCCAAATATAACTAGATGGTTAAATCAAATTTTCACAGAGTAAACTCAGGGCAAGCTAGGAATATTTACTGGATATTTTTCAAATTATAAATAGATTATGAAAGAAATATCAAGAAATTCAGCAAAACTAAAGAGCAATTAAGAATTCTTTATTTTGGCTTTCATTGGAAAAAATTATGATTGCAAAGGTAGCCAGAATAAGGTACTCAAAAGTAAATCCTATTCATCACGCATTCTGTTTTAAAATTAGAATTCAGATGATTATAGTGAAAGATTAAAATGAAACATAATAATAGAAGAAACACATCACCAATATTTAAGCCACAAGAATCTTGTGAATGGTCTGATTATTATTGATGCTCCAGTGCTTTGGAAAAGATTACAGTACTCCAAAAGGAAATAATGATTCTGATCTCAATCAATCGACTCCCTTAAAACTTCCAAAACTGGAGTATTTATACAAAAATTACAACAATACTATCTCTAACAGACATGGTATTTTTAGGCTTAAACTTGAACTAAAAAATCAAACTTATTACAAAATTAGAGTCTAGGTGGAATTATTTGTGCAGAGTAGGTGCTGAAGTAGTGGGACAGTTTAGGACGTGGCCCACCTTTCACTGATATGCTGGCAGAATGAATGTTGTGTTGGCGAATGAACTGTTGTATGAATGGAGTGTTGAATTCCTTTTTCTCCCCGACTTGACCTTTCTGTCTTTTTGTCACCCAAAATCATTTTGCCATGTTAAAAACCTTTTGTAAAAAAAACAACGTGAAAAACCAATATACTGGAATTGAAAACTTTTAGATTTCAATTCTGAAGCTGCATCACATCCACACACTTTGCAATATCTAGAGTTTAAGTGTATGAAGAATGTAATCGGTGATGCGATGCAAAGTGCGAAGTGACGTGGAGGGATTGGTGGGACCGGACCGTAACGCAAATCACAAATTTAAAGTTTTAGTTATAAGCGTGGAGGAGGTAAACACTAAAAAATGTGAAGTGCGAAGTGCGGGGAGGAGGTAAGTGACGTGGCAAGGGAAAGTGGGACCCAACCGCAATGCAAATTGCTAGTTTTAGGTTTTTTTTATAAGAAGCGGGGGTATAAAATCTAAAACTTGTGAAGTGCGGGGAGAGAGACCCACCCGCATCGCTTATCATAGAATTTAGCATTTGGGAAATAAGGTAAACGCTTTAAAACCACGAAGTGTGATTTGCGCTGATTGGAGGATGACGTGTCAGGGAGAAATGGAGCCCACTGCAATCGACATAGTTTTAAAATCGGGAAATGTTTTATGCGGTAAGGAAAAGTTGATGATGTTTCATGATATGCGTTTCAAAGTATTTCAAACGACTGTGAAGTGGGGGGCAGAGCTGCTGTGGTGGGCCAACCGTCACATCGCAAGTTAAAGAAAATAGATTGCGATCATTTCAAAGGTAAGTTGAAACAAATGCGATGCAATATATCGCAAACCGGAAATTGCAGATTTTAAGTTTTGTTGTGATGGGAAATGGTTTATAATATGCTATCTATGATGGATGGTGGGGAAGAAAAGGTGATGTGGAGGGATGGTCCACTTTAATCACAATCGGGGAATAAGAAGCGGGAGTAAACAATGATATAGCGGTGAAAGGTAAAGTAAAATGATATATTGGAAAAATAGAAAAAAGGTACAGTTTAATGTTTTTAAAGGGAAATGAAATGAAAAGGAAGTAGTGGGTGAATGGGTCCCGCTCCATCGTATATTTCATTTCTGAAAGGTTTGTAGGAGACGACAATATAAAGGATTTTTTGATTTGGGCGATGCAAAAAGGTAAGGTGGGTCCTCGCCAATGAAACATGATAATGCGGTGCGGTGGAGTTTTTAGGATGAGTTCCAAAGGTTTTTAAAGAAGTTCCTTTGAACAATTTTAACTTATAATGGGTCTCCGAAACCTTAGATAAGCTATTATTTGTGTTAGTCATTGGTAATTTTTGCTGATATCAAAAGATGACTAAGTAATGGCCCTAGATTTCTAGAAACAATATTTAAGAAACATTGTGAGTTCTAGAAATCTCACTGCCTTCATCGTCCTAAACTTAACTGATTCAATAAATTTTCCTATCTTTTCCTTCTCAAAACTATCCCACTGTTGCAAAGGAAGACTTCATCATTTTGGGCCTATTTTCCTCATTTCATCACTTTCACCCTCATTCATAACCCTCTTCCTTCAAAAAGCCCATTTTTCCCTTCCTCAAAACCTTCATCAGTTTCCTCATTCATCATTTTCCTAAAAACATATTAAACAATGTAAAATCTCTTTTTACATTGTTTAAATTTAAAATTTAACCTATTGAGCCCTTTTTAATCATCATAAAAACCCTGTTTTTATACTAAACCCGCCCTTTGCATAAATCAGGCCTTAATCACCTTTCTGCTTAAGAAGCCCTAGCCCCTTCTACGCACGGGATCCCGAACTTCTGCTATATCCTAGCCCCTTCCCCATTTGAAATTACATCTTTGCCTCTGTTGCTTTATGCACCCCTGCAAAACCTTATAAAACCCACCCAAACCTTTAAAATATTAAAGCGAGCCCCCTTACCTCACCTCACTTCTCTGTTTTCCATCAGGAAATCTCCACCATCGATCTGGAGCTTTGGACCCTGATCCGATGGATGTCGCATCCTTTCCCTTCATCCCGCATCAATACAACCCCACCTTCCAATAAAAATCCACTGCCCATTCACCATGTGCCATCTGTCCCCGGCTCCACCCTCAACACTTACGCGTTGCTCCTGAATCTTTCCGCACCGTCGATCTCATCACTTAAGATCTGACAGCCTAGACACCATATCGCGCGGAAAGTAGAAATGGGTTTAATAACCCCTAACCTACATGAAATAGGTGGTATTTACCCTCCCACGCGTTGATCACCCAGTGGCATCGTGCACGTTTGATCCAATACCACTTACTGCCCTCAACGCACGCGATAAACCACCATGGTTTTCTAAAACCACTTTCTCCCTCCCCGCACAAAAATTCAAATATCTTCACCTCTGTTCTGATTCCACCAGGTTCCGCATACAAAACCTTACCCTCTGCTCCATTTCTCCTCTACAAACGCCTCCCGACAGCTCCAAACCCTGAAAATGCAGTCTTACCACTCCCGCAGGTTTTTAACTAACTGGTTTGCCTTTGGTGCAGTTTTTAATGGCGGAAATGGGTCTATGAAGCCCTCCCACAGTTCAAAGTGACTTATGAAACCTTGGGTGATGATCCAGGGGTTTGCATCCTAGTTTAGAAAGGGAGATCAGTGGCCCTATTTGGGTTAATCAATGATGCATGATGATCATCAATGAGCATTCAATTTTTCAGCCACAAAGAAGACTGCATCCCTCCACACAGACAAAGCAAAAAAATAGTGAAACAATGAAGGAAATGAAGATTGGAAGGATTAAGGGGTTAATCCTAAATTCGAAGCCATAAACACAGAGGATTAGCCATTAAGACAATGATTAAAGGATGAAATTCAAAGGTCTAAAACAAAGAATAAATAAACAGACAGTCAGTGATTAAAGAAGAAAAGACAATGAAACAGATTATAAAGGCCAAATCAAGGTTCAAAGACCTAAAGACAGAGTTAATGTTAAAATCAAAGACAGATAAACCCAAAGACAAATTCGACTGACTAAATCAAGAAACATTTACTCCTCCAAAGACCAAACTGCCACCTACATCATTATTTCTTTCCATAAAGGCTTAGGGAAATTATTACAAAATCAGAGATATTTTGGAAATAGCTCAAAAGTTATCACGAAGTTATGAATAGGCCTTAAAATTCAAACATTTCGCCTATTCTTCCTTAGAAGTTAAGATAGGGGTTATTGAAACAGAGAAGTATTTGTAGATATTCTTGCCTTAAGCCTTCCATGATTTTCAAGGTTAGGAATGCACTTACTCTGTAATAAATTATACTCAAACCCTATCTTAAGCTTCACCTCCTCATTTTCAACATAAATATTGCATCTAAACTCATTATATTGTTGGTAATTGATGATTCTTTGAATTAATACATAGTCTCTTGGAAGTTGAAGGAAAATTGATGTATTGGATCTTGTGAATGCCCTGATTTGTTTATTGATGGAGGAGGCTAGATCACTGGATCCCTGAGCTTGGCTGTTGGTGAAGTGCTTCTAATCTGTTATTGTTATTTCATGTTTTCATTATGTTTCCATATTTTTTTGTTATAGTAGAGTAAAATTTTTAGGCTAAGAAATGTCTTTTGAAAGCACCTTAGTTCTATTTGCTCTTCACTGTTTTAATGTTTTCTTCTGCAAGGTCTGATTGGAGGATTCTTAACTACCCTCTAGTTCCATCTAGCTTGTTATTTTAGAAATGATTCAATAGAGTATAACCAGGAATCTTTGGTAAGTCCATGTTAATTGGTATGGCTTGAGATGTTGTTTTAAGGAATGATGTTAATAGAGTACAACCAGGGAAAGTAGTGATGAGTCCATGCTCCTCGAGTACAACTTGAGATATTGTTTTTAAGATCTTCTTAAATTATGCTTACTAGAGTCTAAACCAGGGAAGTCTATGGTGTGCCTTGTCCTCTGGACTGCCTCAAAAGGTTTCTTTAAAAATCCCTAGGGAGTTAGTCAAAAGCAGATTAGATTATTTCTGTTTGATCTTAGGCTACTCTCACTATTATCTTATATGTTTTCTTTATCTGAAAGTAGTCCTTTGATTGCTGTATTTTTGTTTGAAAGGTTTTCTTATTAAAGGATTGTCCAAAGAAGTCTATGGTTTGCCCTGTCCTTTGGCCTGCTTCAAACAGTTACCTTGAAATATTTCTCCTGTTTAAAGTACATGATAAAGGATTCTTAATTGCCCTTTGTCCTACTTTTCATTCTTATACTTAATGTTCATCTCATTATCCTAAAAAATTTGAAGATCCATTGGCCAAGTTAGATTTGCCCTATGATACTCCCCGATCCTTTAATGAACTTATCATGACTTTAATTTGACTCTATTGCCCAATGAATTAGATATTTCCTCATTCTATATATGCTCTTTTTTCATCATACCCAACCAAAACAAACAAGAAAACCTTGTACTCAATAACTAGCCTAAAATCAAGCCTTAAAAAGCAAAAAAACACACATCCTTTGCAAAAAAATAGAGAGATCCATCTCTAAGTCTAGGAAAGCTAGGTCCGAGGACTCTAAAGATTGGTTCCATGTTGCCTTGTCATTTGGTATGCCAATTTTCCAAATCACGGGACACCAACATTCTGGCGATCATGGTGGGACCTTTTGAGTCAGTGACAAACCAAGTATACCTTAGGACTGCAGAAACCATTATCAATCACAGAAAACTCAACAGATGGCTAGAGAGTAGACTTTTTTTGTTTCACCATCTTAGCTAAATGATGATTAATGTGTATAAAACTCTTACAAACCTTAGAAATATAGAAAATAAACTCATAAAAACCCAAAAAACATTCTTAGATTGGTTTCTTATTACTTATTTGGTGGTGGACCATAACACATTTTACCTTCAAAAAGCTAAAAATTTTCACCTGGTGACTCCACTAGCCCCAGTAGGCCTATTAATCTACTAGTACTTCCAGATTTCTTTAGGATTGTGTTAAACCAGTCCCAAGAAGTTTAGAAGCCTAGTCCCATATTCTAAGAAGATACTAAACACTAAGAGAGGTCAAAACTTTTGAAAACAATTCTTAAAACTTTCAGCCTCTCTGAATTTTGATTTTGACATCTGGCTTCTCATAGGATCAATACCAGATCTCATCCAGACCCTAATCCTCCTACAATATTTGATGATCCAGAAAATTATTTTTTGGAAAAATTCTAGAGCTGGAAATTTAACTACTATTAGGACCATCCAAAGAACAAGATCTGTCCCTGAAAACCTTACAGACTTGAAAGATCCTCACTTTGACTTGTACCATTCAAGGAACTTCTTTAGAACCAAGTCACATAGTGATATTGACTAATATGACCTTGAGCCCATAGATTTGCACCAAAATTTTAGCAGAGAAGCATCCCCTTCTACTCCCAATTTTCAGCTTCTCCACCACTTCAGTTCTTTCCATAGAAAATCTGCTCATAATCAGCTTGTTGGTCCAAGTACTTCCACCACTCCCATCCACATGTCCATTGTTCAAAACACTCCATTTCATCTCGCTGTCACTTCCATAAAACCACCTCTTGTAAATCCCCCATTTGTTCCCACCATGGCAGTATGGTATGCCCCATTAGTGTTACCACAACCTCTAGTTCCTTTACCAAATGATTATCAATCTATAATTACCCATTTGATTGGAACTGAATCTACTAATTCCCAACAACATGTAGATAAAATGAATGATGCTTTTGATTCTATGGAAATAGAAGAAGAGACCATTAAGATGCGAATATTTTCCCAAAGTTTAGGAGGAGAAGCCAAGAAATGGTTTAAAAGCTTAACTCCTAATAGCATAAACAATCTCCCTACTTTATACCAAACATTCATAAACAAATAGGAAATTAAAAAGAACCCTCTCCAAATCCTTCCAGAATATAGCAACCTTAAAAGAAACACTGGGGAAAGTGTCCAATATTACTACACTAGATTCAATAGTGTCTACAATGCACTTCCTCCAAACATGAAACCTCCACTAGGTTTAGCCTTAGCAAAATTTCCTGGAGGCTTTGACCTAGACATGGCCTACCAGCTAAGAGAAAGAGACCCCTTAACTTTAGAAGATATGCAGAGGGGAGCTATTAGTGTAGAAGCAAATCTGATTGAGAAAAGAGCTAGATTTAAATCAGAAAAAAGAGTTACCTACAAAGATGAAACAATGGCATCAACCTCATCATCTGATGCCAAAATTGACAACTTAGTGAGGGTAATGGAAAAAATGCTTGAAAAGATAAAATTAAATGATAGAGTGCTTCCTAGAGAAAACAAAATCAATCCCCAAAATAGAAATAGAAATCCCAATTTCAGAAGAGATCCTATTCAAAATAGACAAAGAGATAATGACCAACAAATTAGGCCTCCCTTTCAAGAAAACTATGTAGATCAAGAAGATGAAAGGGAGACTGAAAGGTTAGAAGAAAACCATGTGAATTTAATAGGATCTGATAGTGAGGATAATGCTTTCCTCACTAAAGAAGAACAAGGATTCTTCTCATCAGAACAAACTGAAAGCAATCATGAGGATTTTGAAGATTACCAATTGGGATTTGAAAATGCAATAATGGATGTGCACAACAATATGATCTTAGAAGAAAAAGGAACCAAGAAACTTACAATGACAAAAACACAGACACTGCTGTTAGGAAAACTTCAAAAAATCTTCCTAAAAAGACAAAAAACGGTAACAACACTTTGACTAAGAAAACTGACTCAAACAAAGAAAAAACCAATCAGCAAAGTGTTGACCTCAGCTGCCCTAGTACTTCTGCTAGTGGCCCTGAGAAATCTACCTTAAATAACGGTCTTAATAAAACTCAGCAAATCAGAATTGCTGAAACGACTATGCTTGAAAAAATAGATGTAAATATGTCAAAAACCTTATTCCCTTTCAGCCTTGAGGGTGAAATTGCCAAGATCAAAATTAGCACACCCTTAGCTGAACTAGTAACCCAGGATGTATATAAAAACCAAGTTTTGAAAGCTTTGAATATAGAAAATGACACTGATACTTTGAACTTGACAGATGATAAACTATAATTGTTGTTTGGTCCTGAAGTAGAAGGGAAATACCAAGAAGGAACCATTCCTCCATTCTATGTCAGCTTAAATTTACATTACAAGATCTTACACAATGCCATGCTAGACTCTGGTGCCTCTCACAACCTTATGCAAAAAGTGGCAATGGAGAGATTAGGCCTAGAAATTACTAACCCTTACAAAGATCTTTATTCTTTTGATTCAAGAAGATTCAAGTGTTTAGGTCTGATCAAGGATTTATGTGTCAATCTAGCACAAATTCCTGCTAAGGGTCTAGTTATGGACATAGTGGTTGCTGAAATTCCCCCAAAGTAGGGCATGCTTCTATCCAGACCATGGGGAGCCAAACTTCAAGGAAGCCTTCAAATGGACATGTCTTATGCTACCATCCCATTTTTTAACCAAACCAGAAGATTATACAGAGAATCTCATATGAAATATATGGTAAGCAACATAGACAGACCAAACAACACTCTTGTTTATTTTATTCATTCAAATTTAGACTCCTTTATCTTGTACAATGAAGATGAAATCAGCCAACAAGAAAAGGAAAATGAGATAGGATTAAGTCCACCTAAATGATTAAATCAGTCCCCAAAAGAAGAATATAACAACCCTAACCTTAGCAGCCTTGAACAACAGAAGGATAATGAGGATGAAATAGAAACAATGTGGGAAATGAGCTTTGATGGCTCTTGCAGAAAAATTGGTTCTGGAGTTGGTGTATGGATACATAATACAAACAAAGGACATTCCTATAAACTTGATTTCCTATGCACCAATAACATTGCAGAATATGAAGCCCTCCTCCTTAGCTTACATTTGCTAAAAAATTTAGGAGCCAAGAAAATATCAATCCAAGGAGATTCAGAGCTGATCATTAGGCAAATAAAAGGGGAGTATTCAGCCAAAAACCCAAGATTAAGAGAATATAGGCATGTTTCCCTAGAGATCCTAAAAACCTTTTAAAAATGTGAACTCACTTTCATCCCTAGAGCTCAAAACAACCTTGCAAATGAACTTACCTTTGCTGCTAGCAATTGCCAAATACCCCAGGTAAATGAAAAATTCAATGTCAAAGTGAAAAATAGGCCTACAGTCCCTGACAATGAAAAATATTGGCAAGTGTTTGAGGGAGATAAACATATTGATGATTTTCTGCAATCCGAAAATTATTTTGCTATACCAACACTTAGCTTGAGCCTTGAAGAAGAATGTTTTGATGAAAAACGAACCCTTAAAACAGAGCTATCCTCCACTGATGATATAAACCAATTCAAACATATTTATGAGAAATAATTATTTAAGAAACAAGATTAGAGGACCTTGAGGTTTTACAATGAAAAAATGATTCAATACCGCCTTACACCATTAGAAGAGCTTTTTTTACTTCAATGATGTAGCTAAAAAACCAAAGATGGAGCCTACAGAAACTAATGTAGAAGAACATAACATAGGCAACATGAATGAACCCAAAATGATCAAGTTATCTAGCACTCTTCCTACTCTTATAAAACAACAATATATTGCACTTTTTAAAGAGTTTGGAGATGTGTTTGCATGGGGATACAAAGATCTGAAATCATATGATACTAGCATTATTCAACACAAAATTCCTCTTAAGGAAAATCAGAAGCCTTTCAAGCAAAGAATAAGAAGGATAAACCTCGTTTTATTACCTTTAGTTGAGAAAGAGATAAAAAATATGTATGATGCTCGGATCATAGTTCCCCTTAGATATTCACAGTGGGTTTCCAACCTTGTATCTGTTAGGAAGAAGACCGGGGAAATTAGGCTTTGCATTGACTTTAGAAACCTGAACAAAGCCTCGCTGAAAGATAATTATCCCTTGCCTAAGATGGATCACATACTCCAAAAGGTGGTTGGATCTAAGAGAATCTCACTCTTGGATGGTTTTTCAGGCTACAACCAAGTGCTAGTACTCCCAAGTGATCAACACAAAACTGCTTTCACCACACCTTGGGGTACATTCATGTATGTAAAATACCATTTGGTTTGATGAATGCAGGGGCCACCTTACAAAGGGCTATGGACATATATTTTTCATAAGACATAGGCCATTTCATAATCATTTACCTTGATGACATTACTATTTTCTCCAAAACTGACAAAGAACACTTAGTCCATTTAAGAATTTTTTTTGAGAAATGTAGGAAATATGGCTTATCTTTGAATCCTAAGAAAACCCTGTTTGTTCTCTAGCAAGGAAATATCCTAGGCCACATAATCTCTGAAGAAGGAATCAAAGTAGATCCCAAAAGGATTGAAAATCAACTTATGTTCTTCTCTATCTTAATACTACTCCTTATTTATCAAAGACTAAAGCTAGATTTCTAAAACAAAAAACTCTAAATTACTTCATTTTAGATGGAGTGTTATATTGGAAAGATGTTGTTGGCATATTTCATAAATGTTTGCTTAAGAATGATGCAGGAAAAATCATGCATGAGCTGCATGAGGGAGAATGTGGAGGCCACCTTTACTGGAAGGCCACAGTAAAAAAAATTCTTCGATCTGCCTATTACTGGCCCACCCTTTTCCCTGATACTAAAAAACTAGTCATGACTTGCCATAAGTGCCAATTTTTTGATGGCAAGAGAAAACTCCTACCTTTACCTTTGCATCCCATCAGTACTGAGGCCCCCTTTCAGCAATGGGGTTTAGAATTTATTGGAGAAATTCACCCAACCTCATCTGCCCAACATAAGTGGATCCTTACTGCCACAGATTACTTTACCAAGTGGACAGAAGCTATCCCTTCTATAAATGCTACTGACTCTGTCATGATCAAATTCCTTGAGACCAACATATTGTCCCGATTTGGTTGTCCTAGAAATATCATTACAGACAATGCTGCTGCCTTCAAATCCAAAAGAATGATTGACTTCTGCTATAAATACCATATTACCTTAGGTCACTCCACAACTTACTACCCTTAGGGAAATGGACTTACTGAATCTTCTAACAAAATCCTGATCAACATTATCAAAAGACTGCTAGATCAAAATTAGAAACCATGGCATAGTAAGCTAATTCATGCTTTATGGGCTGATAGATTAACCACAAAAAAATCTATCAATATGTCTCCCTATCAGTTGGTATATGGCATGGATGGGCTTTCCCCAACATCCTTAGGAGTGCCAGTCATGAAACTCCTCCAAGAAGTGCAATCAGAAGAAAATGACATGCAAAGAAGGTTGAGTCAAACTATTTATTTACAACAGACAAGAGAGGAACTTTACCAAAGGACACAATCGGTACAAAAAAACATCAAAAATATCTATGACAGAAGGACCAAAGCTAATAATTTCCAAGTTGGAGATACAGTTTTGAAATGGGATTCTCGAAGGGAAGATAGAGGTAAACATGGAAAATTTGAGAATTTGTGGAAAGGGTCTTACATCATTCACTCAATTAGGAGTCATAATGCTTTCTTTTTACAAGGGTTGAAGGAAAAGAATTATTTGGAGGTCCTGCCAATGGCAGGATGCTCAAACATTATTTTTTTCAAGAGTCCTAGCTTCAAATTTTTTACTCATTGTATATAAAAACTGCACGAGAAAATCTTGAAAACAGAAAATACAAAACAAGGAAAGAAAAGAAAAAGAGGTATAGCCCAATACCCAAAAAACAGTACTGTTGAAAGTGTGAAAATCTAAATGCCACTGCTGATTCAAAAGGATATCATGTTCAGTCATCTAGCCTAATCATGGCTGAACATGATTTAAATTTATGTTGATAAGTTAGTAAAAACAATGATTGTCAAGATTGTCTCAAACTTGACTTATCAAGTAAGATAGATTAGGGAATATAGGCTACTGGTTCCACATGCTCAAAACAGAACAAAAGAGGAAGATAAGGATGCATTACAAATGATAGATCACAACCTTATATTTCTAAGTTACTTTTTATGCAAAATAATGATTGTGTGGAGCTTGTTCCAATGCCACAACCATGGTAAATCAGAATATCTAATTCTAATTTGAACCATGCTTTAAAATTTCATATCAATAGTTTAGAGAATTAACACTGCCAAACAGCTTAATCTTAGCAGTCAAATAGTTTTAGGTAGAAAATAAAAAGAGTTCACTAGTTTAATCTGAACTCTTGGAAGAAATAAGGATAGAAGTAGATAATTTATTTTTGTTTTCAAAAATAAAATGTCAAAGAGTTTGCCAGTCCAAGTGCACTCAAAAGAAGAAAAAAATGTTAGGAAAATTAGGATTGGGTAGGCAGAAATGTTGTTTGAAATAAATCATATGTTGCAGATTGTTAAGATTTCCACTTCAAAGAAATATCAGCAAGTGAAAAATAAGGTAAATATAACCAATGGAAAGGACGCTGGCCTGTTGAAACTCAGAGATTTGATGAACTAGAGTTCTGGACACCTTGAAAGGAAATTTTCCCTCCCCAAGTGTAGCCATTGTTAGTCATCAGTAATTTTTGCTAATATCAAAAGATGACTAAGTAATGACCCTAGATTTCTAGAAACAATATTTAAGAAACATTGTGAGTTCTAGAAATCACACTACCTTCATCATCCTAAACTTAATTGATTCACTAAATTTTCCTATCTTTGCCTTCTCAAAACTATCCCACTGCTGCAAAGGAAGACTTCATCATTTTGGGTCTATTTGCCTCATTTCATCACTCTCACCCTCATTCATAACTCTCTTCCTTTGAAAATCCCATTTTTCCCTTCCTCAAAACCTTCATTAGTTCCCTCATTCATCATTTTCCTAAAAACATATTAAACAATGTAAAATATATTTTTACATTGTTTAAAGTTAAAATTTAACCTATCAATCCCTTTTTAATTATCATAAAAACCCTGTTTTTATACTAAACCCACCCTTTTCATAAAACAGGTCTTAAGCCCCTTTATACTTAAGAAGCCCCAGCCCCTTCTACGCATGGGATCCCCACCTTCCACTATATCCTAGCCCCTTCCCCATCTGAAATTAAATCTTCGCCCCTTTTTCTTTATGCACCCCCGAAAAACCTTATAAAACCCACCCAAACCTTTAAAATATTAAAGCAGGCCCCCTTACCTCACCTCACTTCTCTGTTTTCCACTGGGAAATCACCACCATCGATCTGGAGCTTTGGGCCCTATTCTGACAGATGTTGCATCCTTGCCCTTCATCCTGCATCAATACAAACCTGCCTTCCACTAGAACTCCGCTGCCCATTCACCATGCACCATCTGTCCCCGACTCCACCCTCCATACTTGTGCGTTGCTCCCGGATATTTCCGCACCATTAATCTCATCACTTAAGATCTGACGGCCCAGACCCCATATCGCGTGGAAAGTAGAAATGGGTTTAATAACCCCTAACCTACGCGAAATAGGTGGTATTTACCACGCCACACGTTGATTGCCCAGTGGCATCGCGCACGTTTGATCCAATACCACTTACTGCCCTCAACGCGCATGATAAACCACCATGGTTTTCAAAAACCACCTTCTCCCTCCCGGCGCCAAAATTCAAATCTTC
This sequence comes from Pinus albicaulis, assembly GCA_034641835.2. Taxonomy (NCBI): domain Eukaryota; kingdom Viridiplantae; phylum Streptophyta; class Pinopsida; order Pinales; family Pinaceae; genus Pinus; species Pinus albicaulis. The sequence continues at coordinate 7,001 of JAXQQM020068880.1, read as the reverse complement.
ACCTCTGCTTCTAACACTCCACTAGGGTTTCGCACACATGCTCACAAATCTGTGTCTCTGCGACAAGACCTGTGTTCGAGGGGTTGTGGCCAACAAGGGGTCTGGTGTAGTCTAGGAACATGCCGGCATTTTCACCCCGCTCTTGGAGAGCAGTGCGTCTCACCCGAGGCGTGCCGCGACCACATGCATAAGGGGATGAGATCACTGGTAAGGAATAAACCCGTAACCAAAGAAAGAAAGTGCATCCATTACATATACCAAATTACACATGCAAGATCACTTACTAAGTATTCAGACAGTCGCAACTTAAAATTTTAAATCAGTGTAAACACATTACAGCACATGAACAACTTATTGAGACAACAATCTTCCCTTATATTATTCTTCTGGCCGAACACATGATTACATAGCTTTCTCTCTGATAACTCACAAGTCTGATACAGATGGACTTTAGAACAGAAAGGAAGAACATAGAAAGTAAGGAACCATAGGAAGAACAAGCATGATTCTTCCACAGCTGCTCTACGTGTCCTTCCCTGTTCCACTCCTCGCGACTTCTCCCGTATCCATTCCACCTTCAACCTCCCTTCTTTTCAGCCGAGTGATCGTTATTTATTCACCCGCTCCTCGTGACTGACAGCTTCTCTGTGTCTTCACTCTGGCTTTTCCCAGCTTCTCTTCTGATGTCTGCGTGTTCTACTTTCTATTTTCTGCTGTGTTTCTTTCATCTGCACTTATCTATGCTCGATCTCCAGCTATCGAGAGCTTCTGCGCCATCTTGGTAGCTCCGCAACTCCTGGTCGTTGCGGCGCGGTCACGGTTGCCATGTGTATTTATTCCGCAACTCAAAAAGAGTCAAAATTCAAAATGTCTTGGCCAAGAGTTCAAAACTTTAACAAAACAAGGGCCCCAACAGGCCCTGACCACAATTCCTTGACTCGTCCACGAGTCAATCAAAAATAACAGTTTCTACTTCCATTCCCCCGCTGGCTTCCGTGCCCTGCTCTGCTGTTCCTTCTTCCGCCGCCCTTTCCTGCTGTGTTCCGCCACTTGCTGGTTCAAACAAGGGCCCCAACTCCGGGACCCGGCGGAGCGCTGCGTCTCTAAGCTCTGTGAAGGTCGCCATTGCTTGCTGCCATTCCTGCATAAGCAGGTCGGCCTCTTGAGAGATTCAGTTGGCGGCGGCTTCGTCTATGGGCGTCGGGGCAGCCCCGAACAGCGTGGCGAGCTGGCCCTCGGCCTTGGCATCCAGCTGGTGCATAGCGTCAGCATGGGTGCGAAGGGGCGGACGAATCTCCCGGATGACGTGTTTGGCCGCTGCTGATTCGGCCTCAGTCTGTTGCATGTGGAGTTCCAGCCCGTCCGACTGGGCGTAGAGCTGATCTAGCCTTGCGGGGTCCGTGGTCGCCTGAATGTCCCGGGCAATCTGTTGCAGCTGGGCAGCGATGGGCTGCGTCTTGACAGTTAACGCGAGTGAGCACTCCTGCAAACTGCGCAGAAGGGCAGAAGCCGCGGCTGCAGTGGAATGGAGAGTTGCTTGTAGACTAACTGCCTGCGTCTGTTTGGCAGTTACCTGTCCTGAATGGTCACTGGGTGGATCTGGAAGGGTAGGTCGTGCGGCTAATGCCGCTTGTAGCTCCTGGTTCTCCCTGCAAACAATAGTGAAAACTTCCCTGAGGTGGTGAGCCTGTAGTGCGATAGTGTCCTCCTCGATTCTGGTGGGAAGTGGAGCATGGTGAGCCCGTGCAGCGGGCCATACGCTGGAGATCGCTTGGATAGCAATGTTGACTTGCTCCTCGAGGTTGGTCTTCTCCCGCAGCAACTGATTGCGCTGTTCAGTAAGCGCCGTGATCTGATTCCGCTGCTCGGTGCACCGCCGCTGTAGCTCTGTGTGAATCTGCTCGGCCTTGAGGGCCGCCCGCTGAATGAGCAGGTACAGCTGTGCTGGACTCAATTGTTCTGCATTTGTTGTGCTGGGTGCACCCTGCTCTGGCGTCTGTTCCTGCGAAGATTGGCCCATGGCCGCTGGTCAGCCTGAAGTCTCTGGAGGATGGACCGGCGTCTGCTGCTGCACCGAAGTGGCCATATCAGGCTCCGGCCGGTCCTGCTGCGTGGTCTGCTCTGTGGAAGGGCCGGCCGAATCAGCCCCAACTGTGGCTGGCTGGACAGATATAGTGGGAAGAGGATCCCGGGATGTGGCCACGGGGTCAACCGGTGGTACCACGGCTGCAGTACTGGAGGTGACCTCCGCCCCGTGGTCACCGCCGAAAAGTTCCCGGATCAAAGAATCTGACACAGTGGCTGAGGAGTTGGACGGATTGGGGGAGGTGGCATGTGGTCGGCTGGTGGAGGGGGCGGTGGATGGAGTGAAGGAGGTGGGAGGGAGATGAAGGTTGAGGAAATCTGCTGGATCAATCAGCGGTTCCTCCGGAATCAAAGTTGCTGTGGGCGGAGTGGCTGGTGGATCATCCTCCGTAAGATCTACCACTGGATCTGTGACCGTAGTGCGGGCCCTTTTGGATGGAGGTGGGTCGGAGGAATCGGGTTCGGGGCCCGGTTCACCCATTGGTGTGATGAGGGGGGTGGCAGAAGTGAACAGGTTAGTGGGAATGGGGGAAATGAGGGGGACGGTATTGGAGAGACCACGGGACCGATTAATACGAAATTCAGCAAAAGAAGGAAATATAGGGGCACCACTTGAAGCAACCTGGGTTGCCACATTGAGTCGCCGTACCTGGTCGTTGAAATGCTCGACGATGGGGACCAGCGATTCAGGCAGGTCCGGTGCGGTCCCAGCTGCATCTGGTGTTGTCTCCGCCGCAACTTGTGAAGATCCCCCTGCGCCGGTCGCGGCAGGCTGCTGTGCGGCCCTCATCCCCCCAAAATCGTAGCGGATGATTCCGTCGCGGACGTGCTGGACAACCCCCGGCCACGCAGAGACCTCCCTGTGGAAAACGTTGTCGTTCAGCTGGAAGCGAAGGGGCGCCATATGAAAGGTGTGGTGCGGTATGCAAGTTGGCCGGATGAAAGTGTGGCTGTGGCTGACTCCAAACCACACCTGTTCACTGTATTCATCCAACAGGTGCCGGGGCACCCATTGCTGGTGAGTGACCACATCGGTCATCATCCCATACCATGCCCGGAACGCCTCTGCGTTCACCTGCTTGGTGATGGGATCCATGGACACCTGCTAGGGGGTGTATTTCATCGCCAGAGGCTGGCTTATGGTCGTCTCCGCCGGATCCCGGATAGGAGGAAGGTGCCATTTCCACATGGCGAACGCTAAGATCAAGTACCCATAAATAAAACTGGTAGTCCGCTTGTAGTTGTCTTCGCAAGCCGCGAAGAGTTCCTTCAACACAAACGAGCTCCAATTCAACCTGGCTCCCTGGACGCAATGCTCTGCAATGGAAATTGTGTCTAGAGTGCACTCTCCCTTCGTGTAGTGGCGCATGGTCTTGCTAGCGATCAGGTAGCAAGCGAACCGGATTTCTGGTACGTTTATCAAATCTATTTTGGCACCTTTACCGCCCCTGCGAGTGCCATACTTGGTGTAGAGGTCCGCGTCAGCCGACTTTTGGGCGCGCTTGGAGGATGTCTGGCCCGTAGTGGAAACATCTGCACCAGTTTGAGATAGCTCCGTAAGCCGATTAATGTCTGCGGCATGTATTGCAATTTCTTCGTTAAGCCACAAGGACCCGTTCTGCACCCGACTGAGGAGGAACCGGGTACATTGCAGAGCTGGTCCTGTAGTTCCGAAGACGGGAAGACTCCTCAAATTCATCAAAGTCAACTGCTGTAGGCCCCGGAATTCGGGACGCATCCGACTGTTGGAGCTGCTCCCGGGCGTGTAATGGTGCTCCATATATATTTTCCAATGGAGGTGGGGAAACTCAGCCGGGTCGGACAAGTTGGCATCCATACATGGTGCATTGTCATACTTGCCGACCAGCGACTCTACACGGTGAATTCTGCTATCTAATGCCGGTTCAGGGACTGAGAGGAGAGCTCTCGGCATCTTTGCGCGCCGCTGATAGACTTGGACAATTCTTCTGTAACTTCTTTCGGGGTGCTGTGTGCTCTGATACTGCGAATGCTCCAGAGTCGCTGCAACTTCCAAATTGAACTGGTTCGCTATCCTCTTGCTGATAGCCTTCATGCAAATTGGGCCATCTGCTGGCACGTGTGGAGTTGATGAGACTCCATAACGGCAATTAATTCTTGCTATCTTTCTTGCCTGCGATAATCGTGCGATCAATCACAGGCCTGTGTGTAATCTGACAGTTGCTGACGGCGTCATGGGGAGATGGGCGGACTCGACGGCTGAGGGAACTGCGGGTGATGGCAAATGATTACGGTATGATTACTGTCTATTAAGGGAATTTATGACCAAATCTGAGCGATCCTACGGACTGACAAAAGGACTGACGGAAATGACCTGGACTGACACTGGCACGAGGATGGATCCTTCGTGCACGACACGCTGGACTGGAGCGGCGACATGCTGGACTGGCGCTGCGACACGCTGGACTGGCGCGCCCCAACCACAGTCGGTTGTGGTAATGTTCCCGCAACTGACTGGTTATTTGACTGACTACATATGAACGGAAAAAATGGCCTACGCTCATCCCGGTTGCGGGAGAGTTATTCAACTACGCTACTCTACGGGTTCTCTCGGTTGCGAGAGTTATTAATGAAAAGTGAGAATTACCTACTCCTGGTAGGGCTTCAGGCGTGCGCCATTCACCCATCCCGGAAGAACTGTGCCGTCCAGTTGTGCCAACCGAACGGCTCCTGAGTCGCGGATCTCGATGACAAAGTACGGTCCCAGCCAATGCATCTGGAGCTTGCCTGGAAACTTCTGGAACCGGATGTCGTATAAGAGAACTTTGCCGCCAACTTGGAAGGCTTTGGTTTTGATGTGGCGGTCGTGCCATGCTTTCTGTCTGGCCTTCTGAACCTTCTGGTGGAATTCCGCGAGAAATCGGGCCTCATCCAGCTCCTGTAGCTCCTGAAGGCGTTCCCGAAGTGATGCCTCTTCTGAGAATTGAAGGGACGTTGCGATCAAAAGGCTGGGTACGGTGAACTCGGCGGGAATCACAGCTTCCCGGCCATACACCAGCTGGAATGGCGTCTGGTTGGTCAAACGTTTTACCGTGGTCCGGTAAGCCCATAATGTCGCTGGTAGCCGCTCATCCCAATCATCCCGCTGAGCGTTGCAAATTTTCGACAAGCCCTTTTCAAGAATCTTATTGAAGGCTTCCACCGTACCATTGGGCTGTGGGTGGTATGGGCTGCTTTTATGATGCTGAATCATAAATGTGTGTAGTAGCGACTTGACCGTGGCATTAATGAAATCACGATGCCACGATGCTTCAATTCAAGCTCGAGCGTCTGGCGGGCGATGATGTATTTAAATGAGCTGACGGAATCTCTAACGTGATCACGTGCGGCTGTTGCCGCCGACCTGCAGGTGTGGTCAATCGTCGCGATGTAATTAATACTTAGGGATTTGGAATGGCGGCGATTGGTGCGATGGGGCCTACGAAATCAACAGCCCATTTTTCGAACGACCGCAACACATGCACCGGGTGTAGCGAGGCTGCGTCTGTCATGAAGCCTCCGTCGGCGTGGCAAACATATTAGCGCTTCCACTAAGATTTACAAGTCTGCATGTCGCGGCCAGGCGGCAAACTTCTTCACTTGCGTTGGTTTGCACCCACATACCCTCGCCAACGCTGACTAATACACATCTTGCTGCGTTCATAGTCCGGCGCCTTTGTATACCTAATCACATTTATCAATTGTCTCGTGCCATAGTTAATTGTGTCTAAGCGCCAGGACAACAGTGGCGCGTTTAAAAGAAGCAGTGTAATCATCGAACGCTGTCATCAGCGGTAGAATCTCCAATCAACCCATGTAAGCCGAGTAATACGTCGCTAACTGGAAGAAATTGGCATCCGGGAAGAAATTTGATAAATGTGGGCCCTTCGTTCTCTCCGATCTCCAACACTGGACAAAATGGTGGATAACATTGACCTGCCAGGCTTGACAGTCACCTCCTTCAGCATTGAATTCCTGAAAAAGTAGAAGCCATCGACGATTCTTCCTTCCAACAAGGGCTTATTTGCAGGATATTTAGTGAGAATGGTCGTGAAAAATACCATTCTGCTGAGAAGATGGTGGAGGAACTTATGGAGAGGAAACCATCGCGATAACATCCCGCTCGGTCGTGGTGTAATTCTTATCCGCGTTGTCTTTCGTCGGCTAGCAAGTATCTGGTGGTCAGCCCCATTGTTTCCCCGGGTTGCGCCAATACAGCTCCAAGTGCAATTCCGGACGCATCAATGTGCACATGGAACTGCTTATCCCAGTCGGGATGAACAAGTATGGGTGCCGTCGCCAACTTCTCCTTCAATGTGTCAAGTGCCTTCCTGCACTCCGCCGTCCACTCAAACGCTTCTGACTTCCGCAACAGTTTCTCCAGAGGGGCCGTGATTTTGGCGTAGTTGCGGATAAACCGCCTGTAGTATCCTGTGTGCCCGAGCAGTGCCCGCAACTGCTTCACGGTCTCGGGGGCCTCCATGTGGACGATGACCGCGACCTTGGCAGGATCAACGCAGACCCCTTGCTTGCACACCACGTGACCCAAGAGTGTGCCGAATGGTACTGCAAAAATACATTTCTTCAAGTTCAAGGAAATCTGCAGCTGGCGACACCGGTCGAACATAACACGCAACAGGGAGGCGTGTTTCTTCAGCAGGCTGTAAATAGTCCAGTCGTCCATGTAGACTTCCAGGAACTTGTGAATGTACTCCGGGAAAGCAGCAATGACAATCCGGGAAAACACAGCCGGTGCGTTCTTCAGACCAAACGGCATAACGTGGTATGCGAATGATCCCCACTCAGTGGTGAATGTCGTCTTTGCTTTGTCTTCCTCGGCGATGCGCACCTGATGGTAGCCCGAAAACCCATCGGTGAAGGAATAAGCTTCGTTTCCC